>ML344868.1:0-67098 GCA_005239505.1 Nicotiana paniculata | reverse complement strand
AACTTCAGCACATTTGTGCTGAGGTTTTTCATGACAAATCTATTGTATCAAGGAGAAAAACTTGAATGTGCTGAAGCGTTAGAAAATGAACTAAAAAATTTCAGCATCTTGTGGTGAGGTTTTTCATGACAAATCTATTGTATCAAGGAGGAAAAACTTCAGCACATTCTGTGCTGAAGTATTAGAAAATGAACTAAAAAAGTTCAGCATCTTGTGCTGATGTTTTTCATGACAAATATACATTCAGTGCTGAAGTATTAGAAAATGAACTAAAAAACTTCAGCATCTTGTGCTGATGTTTTTTATGACAAATCTATTGTATCAAGGAGGAAACATTTCAGCACATTCAGTACTGAAGGAGGAAAAACTTCAGAAAAGTTTTTGAAAAAACTCATCAAAAAACTATAGAACATACATAACTTAAGCATATTATTAGTGCTGAAGTTAGCCAAAAAACAAATTGTTTAGCAAAAAATTCACCAAAACTTTAGCAAAAAATCTCAGGTATCATGAACATCAGTCAGATTCGAAAACTTACAATTTGAATTTTTCTTTGGGAGAGGAGATCTGAGAAGAGACGGAGGATCGGTGAAGTGTTTTGTGCGTGATTCAAATGTGAGAAGAGACGTACGTGATTCAAATATGAGAAGAGACGGAGCTGCGTGATTTTTATATGTTATGTCAGGGGTAGAATAGTCATATTAGTGCAGATTTTTTATCACCTACTACCAAATTAATATTTTTAAAAATAAGATATATGTTAAAAGGTGACTAATATGTACGGCATGACAGCAAATCTATCACATTTAGGACTTCAAATTAACAAGCCCAAATTCCTTCTAGCAAGCTGGATCTGAAATTCTGAATAACTGTTTGCTTTCACTTTAGGCAATTACTCCGGCGAATTCTTGCTTCAAACTGCTTACTTTCCTAAATTTGCAGCAAAAATGGATTCCTCAACACTGCTCTTCAACCAGCTCAAGGTCTGAAATTCATGGTTAATTTTCCCCATTTATCTAAAAAATGCTCACTCTCTGCATATTACTTTTTGTTCCTTCTTATTTCTTCCTTAATACTAACTGCTTGATTGCTATCAAAAATCCAAAAAAATGCCAGACAGCAGAGCCGTTTTTCTTACTAGCAGGTCCAAATGTGATTGAATCCGAGGATCACATTCTCTACATGGCCAAGCACTTGAAGGATATCACTTCTAAGTAAGTAACTCTCTCGCTTATCTCTCAGTGTCACGTGTAATTTTGGATTGTATTAATTTGTTTTAGTGGTTTTCAATTTTGTGCATTTCTCTAGTTCGACACTAGGGCATTTTACTTGATTATATGTTCCAATATGAGGTCCTTTATGTGAAATAGTAATTGATTGAGTTGTCAATTTTGTTTACTATAGACTTGGATTGAAGTTTGTGTTCAAGTCGAGCTTCGACAAGGCTAATCGCACTTCATCTAAATCATTCCGCGGTCCTGGCTTGGCTGAGGGCTTGAAGGTATAAAATGCCACTGCTGTGTTGGAAAATTCAGCACTCTAATTTCTAGAAGGACATCACAAATTGGATATGTTATATTCCAGCACTTGTATGTCATTCTCTTTTACAGAAGCGCTTCTGAAAAACAACCGATCATTTGTCTCCATTTCTTGCAGATCCTTGAAAAGGTGAAAGCAACATATGACGTACCCATTGTTACTGATGTTCATGAATCTATTCAGGTAAAGTTTATTTGCCTACTTCCAGTGGCACTCAGCCATTTATAATTAGACTTTCTGTCAGCTTTACTCTTTGATCTGGAAAATTGATGATCTAATGCAATGTTGGCTTCGGAAATTTGTTTATTTCTGTAAATATATGGTGCGTCATTCTTGCTTCTCATCCATTCTTCTTCCTTTGAACTTATTGACCAACTTATGGTTTTTCCCTTCCTCACAAGTACTGTATATTCCTCATTTACGGCTTTTCTAAAAATGTTATGATGTCTCGTGTGCTTTGGTTGGCCGGTATTAGCTCTAGTCTTCTTCTTCTTAAAAATGGATTAGAAGATTTCATACAACGTACTGTGTTATTTTAGTGACTCTTTACTTGTCAGAACCACATTGGATGCAAAAAATTTAGAAGTTCTGGCATCCATGTATTATGATCAATGTCTATTTTAATTCATTTGTCCATTTTGTATATCACCTCACCATTAAATATTGGTGGTCCAGAAGTAGTTTCCTTTCCAATATGAACTGCATCTAACACTGTTTTGCCAGTGTGAAGCAGTTGGCCGGGTTGCAGATATTATTCAGATTCCTGCTTTCTTATGTCGGCAGGTTGGTCTCCAGACATAATCTTCATTTTCAGAAAGACATCTCTGATTTAGTTTCTGATGTTGTGGCTTTTTCAGCCGCAGATATCAATACATTGCTGAGCTATATTGATCTGCTGTTTTGCATTTAATGACAGACCGACCTACTAGTCGCAGC
Organism: Nicotiana paniculata; assembly: GCA_005239505.1. Taxonomy (NCBI): domain Eukaryota; kingdom Viridiplantae; phylum Streptophyta; class Magnoliopsida; order Solanales; family Solanaceae; genus Nicotiana; species Nicotiana paniculata. The sequence goes on along the minus strand of ML344868.1, from coordinate 64,623 downwards.
TGCCAAGACTGGAAAAATTATCAACATTAAGAAGGGCCAGTTTTGTGCTCCTTCTGTCAGTAACATTCATCTTTTCTGTTTCTTCCTAGTTCTCCTTTCACTTGATCCTGTCAAAACCGTGATAAACTGGTAACTTGCGCGCATTCAGGTGTATATTCTATCTATTTTCAGCTTATGCTATAATGTTTTCAGGTGATGGCAAACTCTGCTGAAAAAGTGAGATTGGCTGGAAATCAGAATGTCATGGTGTGTGAGAGAGGAACAATGTTTGGCTATAGTAAGTTTTGTTGTTTGTTTCTTCTTATTAAAAGCAAAAAATTTGTTTAGTTTTTCTAGTTGGATGAAGCAAGTCTCCAAGCTTTATTTTCAGTGTTTTTATCTTAGCCGGAAAGGAAGCAGTTGAAGCTATGCAAGTACATTAAGACTAGTTTGGTCAACGCTAAACATGGGAAGTGTATACCAATATAAACATGGGAAGTGTATACCAATATTAACATGGGAAGTGTAGGAGAAATGAAGTGTGTGTTTCATGAAGGGTGCGTATAAGGACAGATGCAAATGGTCCCGGGGTGGGAACCGAGGGAGGGTATATTACTCCACCTATGAGCTTCACAAAACATATTTTGTTCCAAACTCGGATAAGGAGATGAGTTGCGTAAGTAGTAAAAATCTAACACATATTATCTGATTATGCAGATGACTTGATTGTGGATCCCCGGAACTTCGAGTGGATGAGAGAGGCCAATTGCCCCGTTGTAAGAATCTCTTTTATAATTGTATTTGTTATTAATTTCCCTGATAATTTAACTGGAGAAATCCACTTATATTGACTCTCTACTTGATGCCTAGATATTTGTTTTTGGATTTACTTTTTCTCATATAAATTCTTGTTTCTCAGGTAGCTGATATAACTCATTCATTACAACAGCCTGCAGGCAAAAAGGTTCATTGTTCTTTTGCCCTTTCACTAGAGAGTACCAACAATTATATGTATATATATATATATATATATGTGTGTGTGTGTGTGTGTCGTCAGCATATTGCACATCGATCTTGATTTCTCTCAACGCTTTCTGCCAGACTGGAAAGTGCATGAGTATGCCATGTTAGCAGTTTTGCTAGAAAAGGAGATCTCACTGATCAATTTGAGTCCATGAGTATTGAGAGAAGTGTAATTTTTTAGATATACAGCAACCCTAATAGCAGGGAATTTGAAAAGGACAGTTGGCATTAGTTGGTGTTTCATGTGCAAGAAGTGGGAAAGGATGTGAACCATCTACTATTTCCTGATCGCTATAGGCTATGGTGTTTGGGTGTCTATGTTAACGTCAAATGGGTAATGTCAGTAACCATAAGTAATATTCTGCTTAGAAGGAAACTCAGATGGAGGAGGCAGGAAAGGGGAGCATTTAAGTAGCTCCTCAGACGCTCGAGCGGACAAATGGAAAGAGAACAATGAACAGTGTTTAAAGGGGTAGAAACCTCCCTTGTACAAACTAGTGGTATGTTTTAGTATTATGTGTAATAGCACATATGATATCTCAGTTACCATTAACGCCTGAGTGCTTTTTAGAGAATCGTGTAGTTGTAACACTTTTCTACGTTTGTATATACATATTTTATGGAGGAATCTATTCATTACAGTAAAGGACTTTATCATGCTAATTCTGTGAATTGAGGTGAACCTGCTCTTGCTCCTACCTTCTATTCAATGTCATAGCATCTGTGGGCCAGATGAGATACAGTCGAATCAATTTTGCAGTGTCTGTTATTCTGTTCAGGGTATACCAACTCGTTCTCTTCTCTTTCGTCATTGAGAATTTTTTTTGGAGAAATCAGTTTCACAGCCAAAAAGGGCGACCGACTGCATAATGGGAATGGCATGTTTCGTTGTTGTTGTAGCATACGTTGCATATTTGATAAATTTTTGACATTTTAACATACTTATTTCCACTCCAAAATGGGGGACTTGCACTAATGTTCAAGCGCGTATAGGTGTTTTACTAGTAAACCTGAGAATTTAATATTAGAGTGTTTACTGGGTCTTCAGTTGCAAGTTTCGAAACATTTAACGGGCAAAATCTAAACTCTGAGTCCATCACTGATTCACTATGACCCTTTGCATTTATCTAATTTGAAGCCTTAGGTTTTAATAGCAGAAACCCCTAGTTCCACATCATGTTAGACTCCTCTGTGTCCAGAGTTTTGACCCTTTGATTGCCTTTCTTCTCATCTTTCTTTTATTTCATTGTCTTGACTTTGTGCTGCTTGAATCTTTCAAGCTGCAGAATCAATTGTTAATAATTTACTTTAACAGTAGCAAGAAGCCAAATCAATGTTCTAAGATCAGGAGTTCAATCGCATAATCATACCATTCCTTAGGGTCAAATGTTAAAAGTTTAATTCTATGTCAATGACTTGAAGTTCTGATTCTTGCACAGCTGGAAGGTGGTGGTGTTGCCAGTGGCGGTCTTCGCGAATTAATTCCTTGTATTGCCAGGACAGCTGTTGCTGTGGGAGTAGATGGAATTTTTATGGAGGTATAAAGGGGCATCTAAGTGATTTGTAAATTTTGTGATTTGCTTTCTGTATGCTCTCCTTGTTTAAGAAGACAAATATGTATAGTCCTTTTTAAGAGGACCAGGGTAAAAAGGAACTTGAGAGTTGAAATGAAAATGCGGTGAAATACTTTTGCTAGAATTCCATTAAAACGATAAGTTTAAGCCATTTTTGTGAATCCTGAGCTTTTTGATGTCTGTTTTGTCAAAACTTGCTTAGTTTTCTGCTCCACTGAACCAGATTTTTTTTTTCATTAGGTGCACAATGATCCCCTGAGTGCTCCAGTTGACGGTCCAACACAGTGGGTGAGTTACAGGCAAACAAACAACATATACTGTTGAGACTTCTAAGATATCCTGATCTGTAAAATAAAACTTTAATTACCGTGGAAGTCTGATTTTAGCTGTTAATTTGATCAATGTTTTCATCTTTTTACTGACATAGCCTCTGCGCCATCTGGAGGAACTACTAGAAGAGCTTGTCACGCTTGGTGTAAGTTACTTTCTCTCTTTAGCATGAATTGCATATTAAACCTCCTTTTGTTGCATTAATGAATAAAGCGAAATTTTCAAGTAGCTACACATATAGAAGATAGAAGGATATCTCTAAGGTGCTTTGCTATATCCAAGACATCTGGCATTAGTGTAGGGTGCATTAAGCTATAGCAGACACCCTTTGTTCTAGAAATATATGACATAGGAGGGAAAGGATAGGAGAAATGCATATTCTAAATGAAGGTAAAGCTAATCCTTGTATTTTCTAGTCTTTCTTTCTTTAGTTTTTAACTTCTTATGTCCTCTATCCACGATGCTTGTTATTTTTCCTTATTTTGCTCTATGTTTTTTCCTAGTTCCTCCAATCTGATTAATACGTGGGTGTCTGTAGGAGCTACATTTAGCATCTTTTGCTGCCTGTTTATCCTAGAATGTCGAAGGTGTAGGTGTCATACTTTAAAGTAGAATTGAAGAGGGTTATAAGGATATGTAGTCTTCTGTCCCACATAGAATACATGCAGTTCCCAGTATTGTGTATAAATTTGGGACATTTTTACTACTTCGCATTGATGTTGAATGCTCGTTTGAGGTGCTTTGAACCAAATAACTAGGTGAAGCTCAAGTCAGGCACTTTGCCTCGCTTAAATGACGCTTTAATGCAAACGTCAAGCCAATAATACTTGGGTCTCATCATCCATGGGCTTTGTCATGAGAGAGCAAAAGCAGACAATAAATATAATTGGCAAGGTGATATGTTACTTGTTAATAAAACGTTATGAATGAACTTTCTGGTAATTTGGTATTGATTTCCTCAAATGAACTTTCTAGTGATTTGGCATAATAATATAAATATAATATACGAAAATTAGTCACTGAAAACTTAGATCCCCAGAAGCACAGATGCTTTTCTATGCTTTTGACCTTTAAAAACTCTGCTACTTTGTCCCTTCTTGGGCTCTTAAGCTGACCTTGGTTAGTTACTTCTTGTTTGCTTATGTACTTAATGTTTTTGAACAAACTCGTGCTAATGTGAAAGACCTGTCAAACTTGATCAAAAAGAAAATTTGAAAGATCACTCATTGGCATCCTCAAAGAGTTAGTCTCCATTTCCAAATTTTAATTGCTCTATAATGAGATCTTGATGGGAAACTTTACCATGAAACAGCATGATCTGCACGCTACTTGGATCTGATTTGAGCTATTTTATGTATTTCTAATATGTGGATAAAATTTGAATAAATTAAAACGTATATTTCATGATTTTCATCCATAATTTTATTGTTGCATACAATTTAAGGCCAAATACATCAAACTTAATTGTGGGGCAAAACATGATAATTCAGGTATTGCCTTGAGGTAAAAGAAGTAGAAAATCTTACTAGTTCTGTTAATTTCATATTGAGGTAAAAGTTTACATGAAAAAGTTAATTAAGTTCTTAGCCGTTTGTGAGGACATCCTAAAGGTTATTATCAGATATAACTGCTCAGCCGTGGGAAGATATACTTGCAGCTGTTTGATTGAGTAGTTACTGTTTATTTGCTTCTTCCTCCCTGGATAAAGAGTCTGAATTATGTCTGAGATCTTCATTATTTTTATGAAAATCCTTTGTTCAGCTATTACAGTTGGCCTTGGCCCTGATGTGGAAGTGTAATATCATTTGTGTTTCTGATGGCATCAAGCTACGTTCTATCTTTGATCTGTTCCAAGCTTGATAAGTTACTTGACAACCTGAGTAAAAATTGCCTTTATTTCAGCTTCTAGATTCTATGGAAAACATGTCACTGCTTTAAACAATAAATAGATGTTGGTAAATGCAAGAGACAAAGATTGTGGAAGTACTTAATGATATATGTTTGTCATTTAGCTTATGCTTTACGTCATTCCTTGCATATTTCTGTTCCCCTTTCTCCCTAAAACTTCGCAATGCTTCTTTGGTTTTCCTCACATTTCTTACAGAGAGTTAGCAAGGGGAAGCAACAGTTCAAAATTGATCTGACTCCATTTAGTGATTAGGACACAGAAGTTTGGCTATCAGTAAGCATTCCAAGGTCACTTGAAATATTTGAACCCTTATACTGTAGGTTATATTTTCAAGCTGCTAAGAATTGTACTTGACCTGTTGACCACAGGTTGCTGTTTATGTCTATGTTGCGCGGACTATCCAAAATGTAGCCGCACCCCTGTCGGATCCTTCAAAAATGCACTACATTCGGAGGATCCGACACGTATCCGGTCACATTTTCGGAGAGTCCGAGCAACATAGGTTTATGTTTTACATTTATACTTCATGTATGTTTTTTTCCCTATTTCTGGAATAATGAATCGGTTTTATCTAGTCCTTGATTCACATTTTAGTTTCTGATCTTGATATGTTTCTTAGAATTTTCTAGGCAAACAATTCACTCTGTTGACAAACTACTTATCTAACATTAATGAGAATGTTTTCCTTGGTTTCTTGAGCCCTATGAGCATGTTAGTTTGTATAACTTGAAATTGAGAATCTCTCAACTTCCATATTCTTCTCCTTACTATCAATGTCTACCAGATAACTCTGCACGGACGATGCCTCCTCCATTCATGGCAGTGAGCTTCCTGCATTATCAGTTTACTGCCTCGAAGACATTACAGCGTGTATTCATTACTGTACTGAACATGTATTGAGTTTTCATTGTTTATTGTAATCTTGATCTAAGATTAATTCATTGGTGAGAGTTGGTGACATTTCAAGTGCACTTAGAAGGCTATCTATCATTTCTAGGCATGTAATTTATCTCTGTGTACTCTTGATATCCATGAGAACAATAAGTCGGTATATTAGAATGGTTGCAATAAAAAAAATTATTTTTGGACTTCCAAAGGATCCCTTTACTACCATACGGTTCTGCACTTCTACCTCAGCAAGAAAATTGATGCTGTTTAACTTAACTGTGTGAATTTCATTTGGATTCTGATGCTGCTGATTTACCTTGAAAAAAAGGACAAAATGCAAAAATGAAGAAAGAAAATGGTGGAAGGATTCCTGCTATGCATTCGATTGAGATGCAACAGTTGTTGGCTGAAACTGGGGTTATCGTCTTTCCTAAGTATCATCACTGCATCATAATCAGTCTCTAACAGATATATGGTAATAGACCGGATTACTTGGCTCAGTTGATCGGATGATAAAAAAAGAATTTATGTTATATACACAGTTAGTGTAAGAAATTTACATCACTTTTACATGTATTAGGCAGTCTGTCTTATTTTCAAGATTACAAATCACAAATTTTAAGGATGCTTACCTATATATATATATATCCTTGGGTGACCTGATAGTCTTTACATGGACGTTGTATATAACTTGAACTCTTAAAAAAAGGAATGTAACATAGCAGAAGTTGAAAATGATGAAGTTATGTTCTATCTGAACGATTTAGGTTCCAAGAATTTCAACACCATTTTGAACATGCTTAGATTAGTACTCCTGGAGATTGAAAATCCTACTTATAACTTGACATGTGGTTGGTAACAAATTTGACTTGTAAAAAAAGCTACAATGGTCAAATTGCTGTCACGTTTACACAGGAAAAAAAGTTAGAAAATTCAGGTCCTGCAAATTCATTTTACTTCCAGTGTTTCTGTAGCTTCTATGGCCATACTTTATGTATCGCTGAACTGCAAATTTCCATGTCTTCTCCTTTGATGCAGAACAGTCTCTTCCTTTTCCAATCCAGAGCATTATGGCCTAAGAAAAAGACTAAAGATAAACAAGAAAAATGGAGTAGCAACAGAACGAAAGCCTCTTTCTCTAACAGCTACAATTCACTGATTTCACCATCTCTGCAACTGCCTACCCACATGTACAGATTTGTTTTTGAGTTATTGTTTGATGGTAGAACACCACAACACTCCCTCCTTGGAGACTGCAGCAGAAAAATGAAAATCTACTCAGACAAAGGCACTATAACGAATATTATAAAGAAATGTGGAACAGCCGAGGTGCAGACAAACTGGTACAGACACCACCAATGTAAAGAGCGTTAAGAAGAAAAGGTTTATGTACAAGTGCCTAAAATGTACCTTCTGCCATCGGTTGCTATCAGGTCTTTTCAACAGTACAATGTTGTTGATATTCTCAGGTGACTCAACTTTCCACCTGCAATAAGGTGAAGGCTCTCTATGTCGATAATAAATCCCAACTATCTGCTTCCTCGTTCGATCATATTTAGCTGTGTTCATGTAATACACAAAAGGCTTCTGGCATGGATGCTTTGTAACAGGCCTAGTGTTGAATGCATAAGCTGTATAATCAGCTCTTCTGTACCAATTGAGAAATGTTCTTGTAGGCATTTCGAGTTCTCTAGGGGAAATATTACCCCTAATGATCTGAACTACATAACCCCATGATACTGAGATTGACCAATATCTTTCTTTGTCATAACAGATTGACTGTTGCATTAGGCTTGCAGAGTCGAGTTTTGCAGATTCAAATAGGCGTTGGAGGCCGGAAACTCTGCTCATTCCTGGGAATATTGGATCTACCACATCAAGATGGTGAAGTGATACAAGTGGAGTTACTGGATGTGCTCCCAATAGGCCTAGTAAGTTCCCATATACATCATACTATACTAGCACAAACAAAAAGATCATCAACTTCAGCCAATGCTTAGTGTACACATGAAGTTTAAAATTGAATATACAATCAAAAGGTATAACAACTTTAATTTCGGGAGTTTATGACCCAGGGAATTTCCAGTGTTAAATTCATGCATGGTCACTAAATTTTATCCTCACAGAACTATTGTCTCGTTTTAAAGTAACTAACTTTACGTATCCTCTAAAACAAGACTCTTTTCTTAAATATTTCATGACTACTTTTATTGCTCCTAGATAAGGCCGAACTGCGGCAATAACCACTTTTAAGCCCGCTATTTAAAATATATTCACGGTTTACAATGTATTTAAAGATTAGTCAATTCACTCAAGCTTCAGAACTTAGTGTCCTGAATGCTTGAGCTGCTAATTTGAAATTCAGGACTAAGTATCCTGAATTTCTGAACTACTATTAAAATTCAGGACATAAGATTTGAATTTCATGATACAATTTTCGAACTTTAGAACAAAAGTTTGAATTTTGAGGTTTAAACTCTAGGACGTCGTGTTCGGAAGTTTGAGCGAAATTGAATAATCTTTAAATACATTGTTAATTGTAGGTACATTTTAAACAATATGCTTAAAAGTGACTACCCGGTGCCATTTCCACCCTAGATATTTCAGGATGGTAAAGCAAATTCATCTGCAGATTTGGATGCAGATTTGGATCTACACTACTAGTTAACTTACTAATAGTGTATTTTAACCTGTTTGTATTAGATATTTGCTTGTTATTAATCCCATTTTTGTCGACGATTGCATGCACTTATCTCTTCGTTGACCTGATAATGTGAAAATTCTTTTACACTATCAACATATAAAAAGCGAAACTCTATTAATACAAATCAAGACCAATGGTTAATTAAAAGCCTAAGCCAAGAGGTTTTATTGAAAGTTTACCTGATGAAATCCACGTTCTTTGGTGAGGGGCACACCAAGTTCAGCCATACAAGCTTGAATTCTATCATCACTACCATATAATCCAGGATATCTCTGAATACAACGATCTTGCATTTTTTCTAACTCTTTTGCCAATGGATAACTAATAGCAAATCCACCACCCCCATAAGCCATAGCATATGAGAAAAATATATTCTGAACATGACTTTCTGAAGAGCTACCAATGTAATAGTATTGGTTATGATCATACTTTGATAAAACCCTAACCACATTTTCTACAATAAAAACTGTGTCATCATCTCCCATTACAAACCATCTCACATCTTTCAAACCCAACCTTAATGTTTCCGAAACTACCCTGGAAATCCTCAATGCTGATCTTTTCCCTTGACGATTCGTGTATAGAAACTTCGTCGTGTCACCTGAAATTGGAAAAAAAAAGAAAAAATCATACCTTGACGATCAATATTTCTATTCAACAATAATAACATATCCAGTGTGGTCACCCCACATGTGACGTCTAGGGAGAGTGAGGTGTACGCAGACGTAACCTTTACCTTGTGTAAGGTAGAGGAGCTGTTTGCGATACAGCCTCAACTCAAGAAAAGCGTTTTTAAGACAATCAATATTTCTATAACTAGAAAAAAATAATCATACATATTTCTTCTATTACCAGAAAATTTGTCACTTCTGTTGAGTTGAAAAACATACATGTCTATATGTTACAAATTCAATATGTTTAATTTAAATGTAAAAAGAATCGAGCATATGCCTTCTTTTGTCAGCTTTGATATGTGGAGGTATTCATCTAGTCCCCTTCTGCTCAGTGGCAGATGTAGCATATAATTAACGGGTTCAAGTCATAAACCTAGCTTTTTTTAACACGGATATATATATATATATATATATAAATATAAATGAATCTATTTCAAGTGTAATAGTTCAGTAATAAGAACCTAATAATTGAACTCATCAAATTCAAATCCTGGATCCGCCTCTACCTCTACACTTAGTATTTCCTTATTTCCTGTAACACATTTCAAATGGGCAGCCTGGTACACAAAGCATCTCGCATTCACCCAGGGTCCAGTTAAGAGCCACACTCCATGTGGTACCCTAATGCAAACACTAATGGTTGCTTTCAACCTGTGACCTAGGTCACACACAGAGAGACAACTTTACCATTACAACACGTTTCAAAAGTAATGTTAATTTCCAAAGAAGAAAAGAATTAGTGCTACCTGAAATCTTAATATCAGGAAGAGCTTCATTTTTGTTGGTTTTTACACTTTTATCTAACCAAACAACACCTCTTGTTTCCCCTGGTCTCCACCATAACTTTATATACTCTTTCCTTTTATCCCACAAATTTGATGATGCAGCTATTCCAAATACAATATGTTTGAGCTCAGTTTCTGGCTCCTTTGCTTGAACATATTCTTTGGTTCTTTCTTGAAAAGTACTGAGAGAAGACGAGTTCGTGGAAAAAGCTTCAGTGGTAGAAATGTTAGAGGAAGAGGAAGTATTAACACAGTCTGAAGAATCATCTTTATTAAGAATGAGTTTTGAAGAGTAAAGAAGATAAATGATTAATAAAAAAAAGAAGAACCAAGTCACGGATTTGCGATGGCTACGTTGAGAAGAAGCAGAAGTCATTATTAATTAATTAATATGGAGTTTTAATTAATTAACATGACTAATTGAGTTTGTTTTCAGTTTCTGGTAATCATGGTGATTAATTTTCAGATGAAGCAGCAAAATTAGGAGGAGGAAAAGTAAGTGAGAGATGTTCGGATCAATTAAGAGGAGATTTTTGAAGTTAGTTAGACGATTGAACGAAGATGAAGGCGTGCATATTGCTCTCTAATAATGTTAATTAACAAAGTGATATGCTGGACTTTTACAACAATCTATTTATATTATTATAAAAGCATGAATACAATATCTGTTTACAAAAATAACCTTATAATATTGAACATAATAACTCATAATAAAAGGATATAACCGAAATTCAATATTTCTAACACTTTAGTCCTTTCTCATTGGAGTCAAACAAAGAATATAACTTTAATACAACCACTATATATAATACCTTTAAATCCTACCCGTAAGAATTCACATACAAAAGAAATTTTCGAACGAATGAACATGAATGTGGAGAACTTCGAGATAAATTTGAAACTTCTCTTTCGAACGGAATCATATTAGTTTTAGGATATATATCTTAAAATTTTGTATTGCTAATTTATTTAAATATTGTCGAAATTCATTTAGAAACAGAAGCGCATGTATTATTATAAAAGTATGGATATAATATTGATAGACCAAAATAGCCCTAAAATATTAAACAGAAGAACTCATAGGAAAGAACATAGCTGTAATAGCTTTTTTTTGGAGTACAATAACTTCTATGTTAATTTTTTTAAACTAGATATTAGCCTTATAATCCCATTAGTTTTAGGACATAATACTACATGTTAGGAATCCTACATGATTACCTTTGGAATCCTATTAGTATAATTACTTTCGGGCTGTCTAATTCATATAAAATTGAACAAGTTAAGTTAAGGTGTTTGGTGTTGGCACAGTTTGTTTGAAAACTAATAATGGTTCAACGTTAGTTCTTCAAAATGTCAAGCATGCTCCTGACTTTCCTTTCAATTTAATCTCTGCAGGAAGATTAGATGATGAATGATACATAATGCCCTCTTTAATGGACAATAGGGCTCGTTAGTAGTGGCTCGAGGAGTTAAGTCTGGTCATTTATATGTGACACAAGGCTCTATTCTTAATGACTTTATAAATCTGGTGGAAAGTGACACTTTATCATAATTGTGGCACAGAAGATTGAGTCATATGAGTGAGAGGGGGATTACATGTTTAGCTAAGAAAAATTTGCTTTCTGGAGTGAAACAAGCAAAACTGAAAAGGTGTATCCATTGTTTAGCTGGCAAACAGAAAAGGGTTACATTTCATAGCCATCCTCCCTCAAGAAAGCCTAATTTATTGGAGCTAGTACACTCTGATTTGAGTGGTCCTTTTAAAGTAAAGTCAAAAAGTGGTGTACTTTACTTTGTGGCCTTCATTGATGATCATTCTCGTAAGCTCTGGGTTATACTTTGAAATCTAAATATCAAGCATTTGGCGTGTTTAAGGAATTTCCGGCCTTTGGATGGTGATGTCCCAGACAGAGTTTGATTTGCCAAAGATGTTTCTTATGATCACCTGAGAGTTTTTGAGTGTAAATCTTGTGTTCATGTTCCTAAAGATAAGATATCGAAACTAGATGTCAAAACTAAGCAGTGCATCTTTATCGATTATGGTCAAGGTGAGTTGGGGTATCGTATTTATGATCTTGTTGACGATAAACTTATTAGAAGTCTCGATGCAGTATTCTTTGAAGATCAGACTATTGAAGATATCGAAAAAGCTGAGAAGATAGATTCTCAAAGTATTGAGAGCTTAGTGGATATTGATCCAGATTCAATTGCTAAGGCACTTATTGCACATGAAGGAACCCCAGAAAATAATGAAGATAGTGATCAAGATCAAAATAATCATCATGGTGGAGATGTAATGGATGCTCCAGTTGATGAAGTTGTGGTTGATCAGTAACCAATTCCTGCTCAGATAAATCCATGTGCTATCCTCCTGATGAGTATGTACTTTTGACTGACATGGGAGAACCTGAGAATTATGATGAAGCCATGCAAGATACTCACAAAGATCAGTGGATCAAAGCCATGGAAGATGAGATGAAGTCACTCCATGAGAATGACACGTATGAGTTAGTGAAATTGCCGAAAGGTAAGAAAGCTTTATCTAACAAATGGATATTCACAATAAAGCAGGATAACCATACCTATGTGCCTAGATACAAGGCGAGGTTAGTTGTTAAAGGTTTCGGCCAGAATAAAGGAGTTGACTTTGATGAAATTTTCTCTCCTGTTGTGAAGATGTTTTCTATTCGTGTGGTTCTAGGCTTAGACGCAAGTCTAGATTTAGAGGTTGAGAAGATGGATGTCAAGAATATTTTTCGTCACAGTGATTAGATGAGGAGATTTATATGGAGCAGCCTGAGGACTTCGTCATTAAGCTTGCAGATAAGCATGTGTTTTGGAGAAAATTGGCAGGCATGAAGCCTGTTAATAGTTCCTCTACTTGAAAACACATTTGGCCCATTGGCTGGATAGGGTTTGTTGTGCCCATGCCCATGTTGTCCAGCCAAAAGCCCAATGTCCTAATCTTATTCTCTTCTAGTTTCAATTCCTATTCGGAATTGGGTTCGATTTTTATTCCTATTTAGAGTTGGTATTGGCTTTAAGAGAAAGCACCACTCATTATCTATAAATAGGACAACCTTGGAGAATTTTTCTATGCTTATCGGTACAAGTATTTGAAAGACTTAAGCACATAAGAGTGATTTTTGAGAGAGCTTTCATCAAGAGAGAAGAGAGAAGAAAAGTATTCGATTTGCTACAAATTTTATTCCGACAAGCAAACTTTAAATCCCGTTTACCGATTCGTTAACCGTAACATTTTGGACTTTGATTTGAACGGTGGAGATGGGATTTGGAGGCTTATAGCATCTTATTTTGAACCTCAAACATCAGCTCTAGTTTTGTGACTTCTCCTCTTTTTCAATTGATTTGTCGTTGCTCTTGTTGCTCCGTGTTTGACACTTATTGTGTAGCCAATTTGGAGAACTTTTGTAACCCTCTTATGGTTTATAGTGGAGCTTTTCGGATTTTTGTGATCATGTGGGTTTTACCTTCGATTTGAAAGGTTTTCCACGTTAAAATTTGGTGTTCTTTATCTTCTTTATTTTCGGGTTTGCCTCTTCCTCGACATAACATTGGTATCAGAGCCTTGGTTATTTATCTGGATTGTTACAGAATGGAGGCGAATATGAGCAAGACGGTATGTTTAAATGGGAGAAATTATAATATTTGGAGAAGCAAGATGAAAGACTTGTTGTTCGTGAAGAAGATGCATATACCCGTTTTTGTAGCTCATAAACCCGAGACTATATCTGATGAAGATTGGGATTTCGAGCACCAACAAGTATGTGGATATATACGACAATGGGTTGAAGATAATGTTCGCAACCATATTGTGAATGAGACACATGCGAGATTATTGTGAAAAAAGCTAGAGATTATTTATGCTTCAAAAACTGGGAACAACAAGTTGTTCTTGCTAAAGCAATTGATGACCTTTAAATAAAAGGAAGGCAACCTTATCCTTGATCACATAAATGATTTTCAGGGCGTCTTTGATCAGCTATATGGAATGGGAGTTAATTTTGATGATGGGATACAAGGACTTTGGCTTCTTAATACTCTGCCAGACTCTTGGGAAACTCTTCGTGTTTCTTTGACAAATTCAGCTCCTGGAGGTAAGGTGACCATGGAATATGCCAAGAGTGATGTGTTAAACGAGGAAGTAAGGAGAAAATCTCAGGGTTCGTCCTCACAAGCAGATATCTTAGTTACAGAAATCGGGGGAGAGATAGAACAAGTGGTATCAGAACGAGGTTCGAGACAAGTCCATCTTGACGGGTTTAGTTCTACCCGCAACCTATTTGACGGTAATCATGATTTTGTGTGAGAAATTTTAGCAGAGTACTACTCACGTGAGACAAGCTTTGTGGTGAAGATTTGGAGATGCGACTTGTTGAAGGCTATGTGAAGAAGGTGGATCAGATTTATTTTGCCAGAAAATTCAGACCAAGGGGGAGAATTGTTAGGGATTGTCCTGATTTTCTTACCATATTTGATTTTCCTATTTCTTGAAGGAAAGAAAAATATATTTACCATAATTGAGTTTTCTTTTTTGTAGAAGGAAATTATAATTCTTCCATATTTGGCTAGTCCCTTTTCATGGGGAAAAATGTTTGGACTTTTATAAATTGAGGATCCTTCTTTCTCATTAAGCAGCATCTACGATGTAATCATATGGGGTTTGAGAGTTGTGTTTAAGGGGAGAAATTTACGGGACAAGTGTTAGTGTGTAACTTGTGTTTGCCTCTTCGTGAGGTTGTTCTCTCGATATTTTGTACTCTCTTTATTATAGTGGATTGCTCTTCTCCGCCCGTAGACGTAGGTCAATTGACCGAACCACGTTAAATATTTGTATCTCTTTTGCTATATTTCTCCTTTGTTATCTGATTTATTGTCCTTCAAGATTTGCTTTACTAGCTCCCGCATGACACCTAATTTTTCAGTCCTAACAAACCAAACAATTGTATTTCTTATATTCTGACAGGAGAGCATGGCTCAAGTGATTTATATGATTTGGACATTCTAAGAGCAAATAATTAGTAATGAAAAAATAAATGTACTTAATGGAATGAGTTTGATTGATTCGGATTCTAACTTCTATTAAAATTGGATAAAAATACCTACAATTGTTAAACCAATTCAAGTCGAACCAAAAGTGCATTAAATTGTGAGGAACGTTTCTGAGATTTGGTTTCATTTGATAGTTTTATTCTTCTTTCCTATTAGTTAGAATTTTCATATTACAACTATATATTAATAATTTGAATTCCAGATTTCACTTCTCTAGGAACACTAGTGTATAATGTTGCATTTTTCTGATTTCTGCAAAGCTGACAAGAGCAGCCTCCAACAAAATTTTTGGGCCAAAACTTGATTCACCATTCTGAAACATGAGAGGTCCACAAAGAATTCGGGGCAATTTACATATTTGATCAGTCGGTCAAAAATAATTATATTCGCTAAACAATTATATAAAACATATGTATATTATATTGTAATATAAAAAAAATATTCTATATTTTATCAGCTATTATTTTGGAAATAGCTAAACCGTATAATTTTCCCAAGAATTCTTCAAGGGAAGGGTCCACATAGCACCAAAATCGTTCTTGGGACCCATAATACCTGCATATTGGCAGACAAAATGAAGCAGATCACATGAATTGGGCCCCACCTTTTTGTGGGCCACCCATGAAGTGAATCTTTCAACTTACCCATCGTTAAGAGCCCGTTTGGACATAAGAATTTTTTATTTTTTTCAAAAAATTTTCATTTTTTTTTTTCGAAATCAGCGTTTGGCCATAAAATTTCTAGCTTTCATTTGAAGATGAATTTTTGAAATTTTTGAAAATTTAAAAAATTCCAAAAAGTTATTTTTCAAAATTTTACTCTGATCACTCACAAAAATTCAAAACAACCTAAAATTTTATTCATGTCCAAACACAACTCTAATTTTCAAATATCATTTTCACCTATGAAATATGAAATTCCACGACAACGGTTATTTTTTAGTTGCGGAAATTGAAAAGTGGCTATTTGTGAATTTTACCCATTAAAATTACCTTCACCTTCAATCAGTCTACTCATTTTTACACTATTTTATTAAGTATGGAGCAGTAAATTGGATCACTATAGTTGTATAATTTTTTGAAACTAAAACTTAATCGTGTTGTAGTTGTTTCTTAATAAAATAAAAATATGGAGCTTAAATCACATCATAGTTTATGGAAGAAAGTGAGTCAGTGAGTGTAGTGTTTTGGTCTAATTTTCAAGAGTCAAGATCTTATTGTACTTGAACCAACAGAATGTGACACTACAACCCTAAATCCTACCATTGCCTTAGAGTTACTAAGAACCTTACCCGTTAAACTTATAAAATTTAAATCTTGAACCCGCTTTTAAGTAGAGAAGTTATTAACTAGTGATTTTATCTATAAATATTGTGTATTCTTGACCTTTTGTACATAAATGCTAACTTTATGTATGCATCATGTACTTTTTATTTACCAAAATATTCTGTTAAATGCGTTTCACAAACTACTCACATTCTACCAACCAGCTTATCAAATGCTAAATGCACGATGCAAACATCAACGTTGTATTTTTTGCCAGATGTGTGTCGAATAAACTTACAACAAACAACTTACCTCCCTCAATATAAATTCAAGATTTGAAGTTTATGAATTTTTACAACAACCTCAAGTTAATACACAAAAATAACTGTGCTAACAGTGAAATATTTATAGATATTTCATGAATTTTAAATACATATTCAAGGTCTAGACAAAAACTACTAGGTTCCTATGAACCCGCATCTCATATTTTGAATCTCTCACTAACCTCCGTTAGGTTTAGCGGCAAACTTAGACTAGACGATGCAAATTTTTTCTAACTCGAACTATATTTTGAAAAAGAATGACTAATACATATATTTAAAAAGAATTTATTGACTTTAAATTCTAAATTCGTCACTAATTAGCCTGACAACTCAGAAAAGTTGTACATTGGTAGAAAAGGGTAATTAAATTTTTTAAATCTTATGGGACAATAGAGTGGAATTACACAACCCAGAATTCTAGATTCAATTACAATAAGTAATTAAGACATTTGACCTACAAAATATGTAAAACACTTGCACAAACAACAATGGGCATATTTTTTTTGGTAACTAAAGATTTCATTAATTACCAGAATGATTACAATGAAGATCCATAGCCAGACAACATCACAGTCGTCTGCTATCTAATAATGGATTACCATTAACAGAAAACTATAAAACTGCTAGAACTAATCTAAATAATAAGCTGCTAGATTAGAGATTTAATTCTAATAGACACCAGGAAGTTATAAACATATGATATCTCCCTCACCAACTGACTGTGACTCTTTGCTATTTTTTCAAACCTTTCTTGATTTCTCTCAATCCACATTGTATGCACCCATTCAGTATAAGCATTATACCCATCCACCTCTGGAGATTTATCATTTCCAATTGAACTAAGTCCATCTACTATTACTTG
Source organism: Nicotiana paniculata (assembly GCA_005239505.1). NCBI lineage: Eukaryota > Viridiplantae > Streptophyta > Magnoliopsida > Solanales > Solanaceae > Nicotiana > Nicotiana paniculata. The sequence goes on along the minus strand of ML344868.1, from coordinate 47,234 downwards.
GTCAGTTACTGAAGAACATAAATAGATTTGTTGTTCATGACTTAGCTTGGGTCCCTTGCTCATTATAACTTTGTTGACAGCTTTTAGTGAACGAATAGAAGTCCCCATTACCCCCTTATAGAATGATACAATCTCATCTCTGAGCTCTTTAGGAACAATTAGCTTAGCACCTGAAAGGGAATTAAGCTCCATGATTTTCTTCCTTTGGCTCCTTTCCTTCATGACTATAGCAAAGTACTTCGAGTTTGAGTCCCCCAACTGTATCAATTGGGCTCTAGACTTTTGCCTTAATATACTCTCCTCAAGCGGGTTCCATTTTTCAAGGTTCATCAATATTTCTTTCTCCTTAGTCACTAGAATATCATCATACCTAGTTACAAGTGGCTTGGATGCATTGCAATTCATCTCTTGCCTCCTCAATTTTCAATGATGTGGCTTGTAATTCTCTTTGATTCAGTTGTCTGAAGACTGGTCGCAGAGCCTTTAGCTTGTTCCACACATTCTGCATAGGATCTCTTGCAAATTGTTTCTTCTAGTTGATATCTATTAGCTCTAAGAATTGTGCATGCTCACTCCATATGTTGAAGAATCTGAATGGTACTTTGGTGCTATGATTCATAGTATTCAATGACACAACATTGGGACATGATGTGAAATGTTAGGAAGTTGTAAGGCAATATGGCCCCTCATCATCATCCATTCACAATTACCAAGTGCTCTATCAATTTTTCCACAAGCCCTACCAGATCCTTGTTGCTTGTTTGACCATGTGAAGAATTCACTCTTTCATTGTAATTCACTTAGTAGAGTGGCAGTAATACAATCTGAGAAATTTTTCACTACATTGGAACTCACCGGGTGAAAGCTCATTCTATTAGTAGTAGATAATACTGCATTAAAGTCCCCACACACTAGCCATGGCAGGTAGTATTATGTGAGATATTTTGAAGAGTGTCTCATAGAGATATCCTTTCCTCCACAGTGTTGAATCCATAGACAACAGTCAAAACACATTGAAAGTTAGAGGAGAAATCTCTAACTTCACAATGTAATAATTGAGCTTCCATTTTCAGCACTGTTACATTGTAAGTCCCTTGATCCCACATCAGCTAGATTCTTCCATTAGCAGCAAAGGAATCATTATTAAGAATACCTCAATTAGTAGTAGTCTTAGCAATTTGTAGACATCTATGTTACAACTCTGGTTTCCAGCAGCCCCATTAATTTGATATTTTTTGATTTTATATATTTCCTTAACTCTTTTTGTTTATACGCTTTATTTACACCTCTAATGTTCCATATAAAGCGAAGTCACCGAAAAGTTGTTTACCTCCTAAGTAAGGAGGTTTTTCTTTTCTAGTTCTCTAATCCTCTCTTTGTAAAGTAATAATCTTCTCAGTCTTAGATTTTCTAGCCATAGCAGCACTCAACTGTGGAAAGTTGATCAAGTTTAATTTCGGTCTTGGCATTTTCTCCTTACCTTTAGAGCCATTCCACACTGTTCCATCTGGAGTTGCTAATTGAATTTGTGAGTCAGCTTTTTGTTGTTGGTGTTTGACTTCATTAATAGCTAGTCTAGGCTGATCCACCTCAAGATGACCCATTTGTTGTTTGTCCACAATTTTGGCTAGTTGATGGTACTTATTTAGGCTTCCATTCTTAAACCACTTTTCTTTTTTCACCTCTTCTCTTGTTGTATATTTACCTTTCATCAGGTGTTGTTCATGTTTCTTCAGGGAGAAGACATGTCCTATAGTTAAGCATTAAGGACAGAATTGAGGCTTCCATTAAAATTACACCACCTGTTGAAATTTTTGTTCGTTGAGCTCCATAACTGTAATTTTGTCAGGCAGTGATTTGGACACATTCACTTCAATTAGCATTCTAGCATATGGGATCCTTATTTGATTAGTTGTACACTCATCAGCAAACAAAAGCTTCCCTATCGCACTGGCAATTCTTCACATAGAACCACATCCCCAACAACTCATAGGAAATTTTGGGAACTTAACCAACAGTGGAATCTTAGTCATAAACTCCTGTCTAAATTTAAAAGCAGGAGTCCATGGTTTCAAAATAATTGGTCGATTTCGAATAGTGTAGGTCCAGATAAAAGGATCTCATTCATATCTTTAGCATCTTGAAATTGAACCACATAGTAACCTTCCTAATGAAGATACAAATCCGGTGCAACTTTGGAATTCCATATCTGGTATATATACCTATGCATGAGGGAGTACCCTGGAGTTTCTCCAATAACATAGACAATAAGGCATTCTTTCATTTTACTGCTTCCTTGTCTACCTTAGCTTTATCTAGTTGCACTATAGTTTCTCCATTAACAATCTGAGGGGGAAAATAGGTTAAGGTGGGGGAAAATAGGTTAAGGTCATACCATTTTCTGCAACTCTATTTCCAGCCAATACCGAGTTCTATTTAGGTTTGTTCGCAATTGGCTCTTGCTCTGCAGGAATCTCCTGATTTGCCTCCTTAATTTATGGGTCACTCTGTACTGGGGCTTTATCACTATGTGCCTGAGTAGATAATGTAGCACCTCAAAAAAATTTAAAGTACTTAAGCGCTATTAAGAAAGTTGATGTGTGCTAACCACATTATTTTGTGTGCAGACGAGGACTATTGATATGATGAATATTAATTGGATATGAGAATAAGTGTATGAGGCATATTATAAGTGATGTGGGGTCTAAGGAGATCCCTAAGTCTAAGTCAGGTTGGAATTACATGATAGATTAAAGTTCCAAATGAGTACACACAAGACCTAATTTTGGAAGAGAATATCTACATATATATAAGAAGTTATGTGATGGACAACCTATCAAATGAAATTTCTTCGAGTCTAGTTTCTAACGCTTCAAACAGTTTGTCATTTAGACACTCCTACAAGAAGTTATGATCAAATTACGAAAGGTTGTCACTGAAGTACTGCCATAGCGTCCAGGTCCTCGTTCGGGCTTCGAAGAGGAGTAAAATGGGGATGCGAAGCATCCGGGGCCGCATCCAAAACCCAAAAATATGGGCCTATAAGTACAAGGTCGGGTGAGAGGGTATTTTGGAGCTATGATTTGGTGTTTTCATGGTGGATTTGACCTTTGGGACAACTTAAGAATACAATGTGAATTTTATGGATATTTTAAGTTAATAACATCCTATTAACACTAGCATTAACAACATTCAATCTTTGAAATCCCTAAAAATCTTTCAAGTTGTTCAAGAACACCAAATTCTCCAAACATTGGATTTTTGAGGAAAAGCTTCAAGAAGGTAATCCTAATGCTTCAAACTCATTTCTTATGAGTCAGTGAGAGTAGTTAAAATATTTGATTCAAGTTGTTATGGTTGGATAATTAAATTCACAAATCATAATGGAATGAATAGTGTTTTTGAGAAAATGGGGAAGATGAAGAAATAAAATTAAAGAATGCGATGAACCTATGGAATCATTTTCTAGCTAAATTGAAAGTGTTCAACGTAGCAATTACCAAATTGAATATTTTGGGAATGTTGGTTAATGAAGAAGATGAGTAGTAATTTGACAGTATTGGAGAATTAATGCAGTATCATTGATAACTTCAAATGGGTATTATTTGATAATAATGGAGTTGAATATGCTAGTAAATGAACCTATTTGGCGATTTGAGTTGTTGGAGGCTTGTAGTCAACTTATGATCCATAAAAGGACATTGGTCAATATTTTAGGTCATATTTTGATATAATTGAGATATCTTATTGTGGATATCGACTTGTTGGTTGATGCTTGAGCATTTCAATCGAGGTTGGAACGATGGAAGAGGATTGAAAGCTTGTGAATGTCAATAAAGCGAAAGCGGAGTAAGTTGATTAAAACTTACTCTTATTGAGGGACTTTCTCTAGAAGCATGTTTCAAGTTAATATAAGTTATCTGCAAATATGCTTTCGTGCTTGTGGGGAAAAACAAGTATGGATGTCTCCATGTACAAAAATATTATGTTGCATATGTAGTGTCATGTTGTTTATAAAATTTTATTTTAAATCTTGTTGACAAAATGATACTCAAGGTAAATGTTACGTTTTTATCAATACTTTCGTATTGACAAGAGTATATATATATTTAAGTGCTAAATATAAGTTTTCATAAAAAGTATTCCTTTTGGAAATTGATGAGCAGAATAGCATTTGTGCTATCTTTTAAAGATTGATGTTAAATTGCTAAAGGCTTTAACATGTAAAAGGTTGTTTATTTAAATTTTGTTCAAATGGCTTAGATTTTCTATTAATGCTATGATTTGATAAAAATAGATAATTTGAGGCTACTATGTGTCGCTCCCCCCTCTTTCCTCCCCTTTTGGATCGGTCAGGGTATTCAACATTATTGGGACAACTCGTTTCCCTTTGGGAAAGGGGTAAGGAATTTGAAGAGTCATCACCTAACGAGTTAAGGTGCGTTAGGGAACCTACTAAAGGTTATTTACAAACACAGATTAGATAACCAGAGATAGGGTAAGGGCTTGAAATTACTTCAAGGGGAAGGTGTTAGACACCCCTCGAAGTCCACAAATGTGGTTCCCGACCCAAACAAACTTTGTGAACAAATAGCATATAAGCAATAAACACATAGGTAAATAGATTAAGGTTTTGAGAATATTCGCAGTCCAAGGACACATATGTAAGGGAGGGAGGGGGGGGGGGGGGGGGGGGGGGGGGGGTCCTAGGTTGTTTATCCTATAGGATCACATCATTACAATGCCCAGTAATCACTCCTCAGAAGAAGGGCTACTCGTGGCATTAGCGCACCAGATATCATATCTATGTCTACATTTTCCCACCCCTTAGCGGTTATTAAGCGAGTTTATTTAACGACCTCTATGCGTGTTGTTACTCGTTCCTTATTAATGGCCCTGGAGGAATTTAGGACCTCTAAATATAGGCAGTTCTAGACAAAACTCCCTAAGGTTAAAAGGATAAAATTCTAGGCGACATGCAAGAACAAGTAGGACTTTACAAATAAATGCGAGAAAAGCAGTTTAAAAGGCTCAGATTTACCTACACAGATATTGCACATAAACAACACGTCTCAAACACAAAACAAGAGGCATTTTTATTAGACAGAATCCTAACACAGGATATCTAAGTGAATATCAATGCACAAAAGTATGCAGCTTGTTTATAAACTAAATAACAAGGACCTAATCAGCTTGCCTACTGGTTTTAAAAAACCTGTTAGCCCTTAGGCAACAAACGCAATCAAAACAGTATTCATTTTTAAGAGATTGATTACCTAAGGCTTGCTTAAGCGTGGGGTTGTGCATAGTGACTACCATAATTATTAAACAAATCAGAGGTTGTTTTACCTAAACATGTTGTTCTAAGTGATGTAAATCCGAGAATGCAGAGATATTTACCAATTTCTATTAACAACAAACATGATAATCAATGCGAGGTTATTTTATACCTTTTCATGAATCAGCAGTTTAAACTAGGCGTAGTTAAGTAAATGTAAACGAAATCCTAGGGCATGGTATCTAGTATGCACACGTGAATGCAGGGTGGCTAGGGTATAATTTCAGGATTCCTAAAACATGATTTCTAAAATGCACAGAGAATCACAAAGTTGTTAAGCATGATTCATGAATGCACAGGAGTATTAATTTTATCGCCTAAGGAGCAGGATTTCTAAGTGGTAGACACAAGCATAAATTGAGGTATGTTGTATGTTAAAGCAGTAAACATGAAAGAGCCTTAAAGACATGATATCTAATGCATGTTTGGCATGTTGATCCTAAGCACGGATTCTAATGCAGATATAGGAAATGTAAATCTTAAGGCATGATTTCTACCCAGTGGCATTGATAAAATTATATGGCTATCCCCTCCCATTTCACTAGCCATCCCCAATGTTCATTTACAAATAAATATTACAGACTAGGTGAATAAATTACGTAAATAGATAAAGGAAAAGAAGAAGTTAAACTATAAAGAGCCTGAAAACTGGCCCAGACTTCTAGAACCTCAAGTGCCCAAATGTTTCATAGCCATTCTCATATCCGGGTGTGTCAGAGTTCCCTAAGGACCTCAAGGGATCCCGGGCAGTGCTCACACCCAGATTCCATAACCGTAATTGAGTAAGTGCAGTATGGAAGGGCCAGATCAAATGCATCAGAGTTCAGAAGGATCTCATAGGGATCCCTAAGCAGTCACACATTAGAGGGGCAGAACTTAAATATCTAAGAGTAGAGTGAGAGGGCTTGACATAGTTTTGAAAATATTGAGTATGAAAACAGTTTGAAAAGAGACTTGTTTGAAAGATTTTGTAAAGAACTACAGAGTTATGTAGTAAAACAATTTTTGAGAAGAGAGTAGAGCAGCAAGCAACAGTCCAGACATAGCACCCAAAACAAGTTCATACACAACCAAAGAACACAGAACCAAGGCAGGTTCAGCAACACCAAACATGGGTAATGGAGGATTGGGGACACATAAGGCACATAGGTAAGAACATAGTTCCAGGAACACTTAAGTACAGAATCAATAATATGCTAGGGGGCATCCAGGGATCAAGGATATAGCATAAACTTTAGGATTACTCATAACCAAATAACATAAGGTACAAATTATTTTTCCACAGAAAAGTTCATGCCAATAATCAGAGAAGCATAAGTAAGGTAGAATCATATTGAGGTACACCAAAAGGAGGATAGAATTTCATAAGCATGCTGAGTCTAAGGGAGGGGAGTACATCACATTTTAAGTGAACAACAATGCAAGAAGGTCAAGTGCAGAAATCACAACAAAACCATAGATAAAAACATATTAGAAACAGGGTGAATTGAAGTACTAAAAGAAACATATTATTTTTGAAACTTAAACTGAAATTAGGACATACCAGTATAGGAGATAGCGAACACAGAATGAAGAGTAAGGGGGTAGAATAATCAGCCTTGGCTTGCAGCTGGCTGATAATAGCAAGTAACCAGAAGGAGAGCAGAAGAGAGTATTTGTGTATACGAGAGAGTTTTGAGCAATGTGTTCGTGTGTTTGAATGAAAAAGCAATGTATATATAGTTTAAGACTAGGTAGAAAATAAGGCAAGAATCATAGTTAAACAGTAATTATAGAACTATGTACCAATTAGAATCAAATCAGTATAAGTATTCCCTTTAATTAATGAGTTAACTTCAAACGGTAATATGCAGATAATAAATAAGGAAGGAAATCATACAAGGCTGAATATAACACATAAGAAAATAGTTTCAGCATAGCATAAGTATAAAACATATAATAGGGGCTAGGTTCAACATATTCTAATTAAGAAAAATACTTAAGAATCAGTTGACAACATGCTCGACCATAGATCAAGGTAAGAAAATATTTAAAGTCAGTAGAGAATATCACAAAAAATGAGTGAAGGATCAATCACAGAGGTTCAAAGATTCAAAAATAGCAACTAGTACTGGTTTAGGAGAAATTAACACAAATTAATGAGAACAAGCGGAATAAACACATAATAGGAAAATAAGAAACCCTAATAGGCCAAATAGGGTAAAATCATAAAAACTTAGGGATTCACATAGAGCATAGTACGAATTGACAGAATAAACATGATATAGGCGGAAAAAGTAAAGAATCAGAAACCCTAATAAGCAAAATAGGGTAAAATCACAGAAAACTCAGAACGAATTCATAAATAACAGACATACTAATAAATCAGATGAATAAGTAAGCAAGAACAGACTCAGAACCCATGATTAAGACCAAGAAACTTAGGGTTTTAACATAATAAGTCAGACAAAAGGGGAAAAACTTAAATAAACGTTTAAAAATAGTGAAAATCATAGAATAATACTAAAATCAGAAGGAAAATCCATTTTGAAAAGGGGTTAAGAAACCCTAGTTTGAAGATGAAGAGTCGTTTTAGAGAAATCGGAAAGTCTTTTAAGGAAAACAACAAAATAACTCGAAATATACCCAGATCTATTGCAGATCTAAGAAATCAAGCGTTAAAATTAGGGTTTCAGAGAGAGAACCCAAAGAGAGAGAGAGAGAGAATCGGCTTAGAAACCACCGATTCTAGCCGGAGATGGGAGGATCTTACTCGGAAGGCCATGGACGACCTGAGAATGATATGAAAACCATGGGAGGTGTGAACCGCCTTCTGGTTCCTCTAAGGACCTCAAGGAAGCAATAGCCTGGTGTAGGAAGGAGCCATGGAGGCTGGGATGGTGGTGAGACTACCATAGTTACCGGCAAGTCGACGACCGGTGAGAGCTTAGGTTTAGCAGAGAGAATTTGAGAGATGATAGAGATGTGTAACGGCGGAGTGAAAGAGAGAAATAAGAGGGTAAGGGAGGGGAAGGGTAGTCTATAGGGTTAATTAAGGAAAGGAGAGATCTGGACCGTTGATTAAAATTGATCAACGGTCCAGATTAGACAAGGGATTGGGTCGGGTAGGATAATGTATTGGGCCTGGGGTATTTGGGCCATTTTTAATCAGACTTGCGTCTGGTTTAATTAGGCTATAAATAAAATGAAAGTGGCTATTTGTTAAATACCCAATGTAAATTAATTAAAATAATTTATAAAAATAGCTGTTAATTATAAAAAATAAATTTCATGCGTATAAAATAATTAAAAATGATTACTTAGTATTTTAAAAATACAAATGATTAATTTTTGGATAAATTGTATAAAATCGTATAATTGGGCTATAATTGTAAAGTTATTGCAATTATAGCCAAAATGTGTCAATTTGGCTAATTATGAAATAATGGTCTTAATAGGACCAAAATAATTAATGAAACCAAGAAATGCTTTTGAATAATTTGTAATGCAATTTTATAATTATTTATTGGCAATAAAATGCTGGATAGATTAATACAAATATAGAGAAATTGTGGAAAAATATCAATTGCTATTGATACATGATTTTGAAGCTATATATGCAAATTTAAAATATTTTGAGAAAAAATTGGATATCAACAATTGCCCCTCTTTACCTGGAAAAGATGAAAGAGTTTGTCGGGTAATGACATGATGGCCAATTTTGACCGAGCGAAACGGTTTGGAGGATTTAGGCCGCACCCTGGCTTCTGAGCTGCCTACATATCCCTGGTTTTACAGGAATCAGGCCGTATGTAGTTCCGGATCCATCGGCGAAGTATACCGGTGAAGTAATCACAATAACGGACGCAACATCTAGGGTTAGATGAATGAACGGTTCTACAGAAGGGTTAGGTTTGATATGGCTGGGAGAACTGGAGCGGGATCGCTCCTGCGGAGTAGCCGTTGCTTGCCGGGTTACTTGCAGATAAAAACAATGCAAGCGTATACTGAGCGTAAATTTAAACATGGTGCAAGCTCCCGTTGGACTATGAATGTTGTTTTCGAGCGGTTAAGGATGACGTCCTCAGACCATGATGTCCTGGGCCATGAATTGTTTGATGAAGGAATCACAGGCCATGAAATGATGTTCTCGGGCCATGAAGATGGTGCCTCCAAACGATGACGCCTTTGAATAATGATATTCAAAATTGAGAGATATCTTCAGGACATGACATGACGTGCTGGGCCATGAAGATGGTGCCTCCAAACTATGACGCCCTTGGACAGGTTGGCTATATTTCAACCCATGATATAATATGATGCTTGACAAGACAGAGCTTAGTCTTGCGAGTTGAAGGGCAGAGCTTAGCTCGAAAGAGAAGCGAAGTAAAATGTGCTTGAGAGACAACGCTTAGTCTCGATGAAAAAGTAAATTGGAGGCAGAGCTTAGCCTCATGCAGACAGGAAGGCAGCGGTTAGCCTTATGCAAATAGGAGGTAGAGCTTAACCTCGTGCAAAAATGGAGACAGAGCTTAGTCTCATGCAGATGAAGGAAGAGCTTAGCCTTATGTAGACGGAAGGCAGATGATTAGCCTTATGCAAATAGGAGGCAGATGATTAGACTTATGCAAATGGGAGGTAGAGCTTAACCTCGTGCAAAAATGGAGACAAAGCTTAGTCTCATGCAAATGAAGGCAGAGCTTAGCCTTATGCAGACGGAAGGCAGATGGTTAGCCTTATGCAAATAGGAACAAACAACAAATGCTAGTAGAATTTCTTAGCTGGTAATAGGTTGTGGTATTGCGATTGTTGCGAGAACTGTGACTATGGAGCATGTTCGCCCTTTTGTGTTGATACTAAACTTTGCATTTGCGACTGTGTTGAAGTTTGTGACTTCGAAACCTGTTTGTTTTTTATTCTTGCATCCAAAGAAAAATTGTGAGATCTGTAGGTGGGGAAGGTTGGTTCGTATCGCCGCTGGCTTTACTTGCTTCGCTTTGCTTGATCTGATGATCCTGTTTGTGTCATCGGGGTAGCGTTTGGCTAAACATAACTATATTTTGAAAATGTATGCATGATTTTTCAAAGATATTGTATAAAATATGTTTTAAGAAATTTAATTGAACGGACGACCGTGACACGGTTCCAGACGTTGCAACCTCATGCTGCAAAATTTTGAGGGTCCTCCTCAAAAGTTTGCCCTAGTTAGCTAGTTGACGATTCTGACCGTTGTACATGCTGTGATCAGATGAACTTGCTTCAGAACTTTGAGGGTCCTCCTCAATATTCTGCCCTAGTTTCCAATTGTGGGGGAAATGAGATTTTTATTGAATTATGACCGAACACATAGGGCTACCTACGTATCCCCTCTTAAACGGGAATCAGGTCAGGCGTAGTTCAATTTACATCCTTGAAGAAAAGCATAGAGTTACACATAGTATCGTTTTATTGCATCTGAATTTATTGGCTTTGGCTAAACTTCTCCGTCCATTTCTGCAAGTATGAGAGCTCCTTCTGTAAATACTCGGTGAACCATATACGGACCGTGCCGGTTGGGAGAAAATTTCCCTTTGGCTTCGTCTTGATGTGGAAAGATCTTCTTTAACACTAGCTGCCCCGGTGTGAACTGTCTTGACTTGACTCTCTTGTTGAAGGCTGTGGACATTCTATTCTGATAAAGTTGACCATGACATATTGCATTCATCCTTTTCCCATATATGAGGGCTAACTGCTCGTAACGGACTTTTATCCATTATGCGTCGCTGAGCTCAGCTTCTTGTATGATTATTAAGGAAGGGATCTCCACTCCGGCAGGAATAACAACTTCCGTACCATAAACCAGTAAATAAGGAGTTGCCCCGGTTGATGTGCGGACTGTGGTGCGGTATCCCAGTAAGGCGAATGATAATTTTTCATGCCACTGTTTGTTCTTTTCTATCATCTTTCTCAATATCTTTTTGATGTTCTTGTTGGCGGCTTCCACAGCTCCATTGAGCTGTGGTCTATAGGCTGTGGAATTCTTGTGCTTGATCTTGAAAGTCTCGCACATGGCTTTCATCAGATCACTGTTGAGATTGGAGTCGTTGTCGGTGATGATTGACTCCTGAACCCCGAACCAACAAATGATACGGTCACGGACAAAATATGCTACGACTTTCTTAGTCACTGCTTTGTATGATGCCTCTTCGACCCATTTGGTGAAGTAATCAATAGCTACTAGGCTGAACGTGTGTCCATTTGAGGTTGTGGGCTCGATTGGTTCAATAACGTCCATTCCCCAGGCGACGAACGGCCAAGGTGATCTTTTTGCATTGAGCTCATTTGGGGGTACCTTTATCATATATGCATGTACCTGACATCGATAGCATTTTCGGACATATTGAATGAAGTCCGTTTCCATGGTCATCCAAAAGTAACTGGCTCTGAGTATTTTCTTTGCTAAGACAAAACCATTTGTGTGTGGGTCCCAGGTCCCAGCATGTATCTCTTCAAGTAGTCTGGAGGCTTCCTTTGCATCGACACATCTTAATAATCCCAAGTCATGAGTCCTCCTGTACAATTTTCCTCCGCTGAGAAAGAAATTATTGGACAATCTCTCCAGCGTGCGTTTCTGAGTGTGATTCGCAAGCTCTGGGTACTCTCCCTTTGACAAATATTCCTTGATGACGTCATCATGGTCTCCTGTCTGCTTCTTCTTCAATGTGGGCACAGTATGCTGGTTGGCTATGGATATTTACTGGAATAGGATCAATGAAGTTCGTACCTGGATGTTGTATCATAGATGATAGAGTGGACAATGCATTGGCAAACTCGTTCTGAATTCTGGGGACGTGCCAAAATTCTATCTTTGTGAACCTTTTCCTTAATTCCTGTACATGGTGCAGATATGGAAATATCTTGGAATTCTTGGTAGCCCATTCTCCTTGTACTTGGTGTATTAGCATATCCGAGTCACCAATTACTAGCAACTCCTGGATATTTATGTCAATGGCCATATTGAACCCTAAGATGCAGGCTTCATATTCTGCCATATTGTTGGTACAGGGAAATCTGAGTTTGGCAGATACCAGGTAGTGTTGACCTGTTTCCGAAATCAGGACAGATCCAATGTTGACTCCTTTGAAATTAGCTACTCCGTTGAAGAACATCCTCCACCCGTCATAGGATTTTGCAATGTCTTCCCCTATGAATGACACTTCTTCATTGGGAAAATACGTTTTCAGGGGTTCATATTCTCCTCCCACAGGATTCTCGGCAAGATGATCTGCCAGTGCTTGCCCCTTGACCGCTTTCTGAGTCACATAGACAATGTCAAACTCACTCAGCAGGATTTGCCATTTGGCCAGTTTGTTAGTGGGCATGGGTTTCTGAAAGATATATTTCAAAGGATCCATCGTTGATATGAGATACATTGTGTAGGCATATAAGTAATGCCTTAGCCTACACAAAAGGTACGTTCCAGTAGAGAATAACGTGCCTCATGTGCAGTGACCTTCTTACTCAGATAATAAATAGCATGTTCCTTTATTCCTGTCTCGTCGTGCTGCCCCAGAATATAGCCAAAAGCTCCATCTAATACCGCAAGGTAGAGTAGCAAGGGTCTACCTGGCTCTGGAGGGACCAAGACTAGTGATGTTGACAAGTATTCCTTGATTTTGTTGAAAGCCTTTTGACAATCCTCGGTCCATTCGGTCGCAGCATCTTTCTTCATCATCTTGAAGATTGGTTCACATATAACCGTGGAATGGGCTATGAATCGGTTGATGTAGTTAAGGCATCCCAGGAAACTCATCACATCTTTCTTGTTCTTTAGCGGTGGCAATTCTTGGATGGCTCTGACCTTTGATGGGTCCATTTCTATTCCTCGGGGGCTGACGATGAACCCAAGCAATTTCCCAACAGGAACTCCGAACGCACACTTTGGGGGGTTTAACTTCAAGTTGTACTTTCGCAGCCTGTCAAAGAATTTTCTCAAATCTGTTGTATGGTTGGTGGCTCTCTTGTACTTGATGATAATGTCATCCACATACACCTCAATTTCTTCATGTATCATATCATGGAAGATAGTGGTCATAGCTCTCATATAGGTAGCCCCAGCATTCTTTAGGCCGAACGACATCATCTTATAACAGTAAACTCCCCACGGTGTAATGAAAGCCATTTTCTCAGCGTCTTCCTCCTCCACCCAAATCTGGTGGTAACCAGCAAAAAATCCACGAACGATTGAAGTTCGTGCTTTGCACAACTATCGATCAAGATGTGTATGTTCGGGAGAGGAAAATCATCCTTCGGACTGGCCCGGTTGAGATCTTGGTAGTCGACACAAACTCTGAACTTTTCATCTTTCTTGGGTACTAGCACGATGTTGGCTAACCATGTCGGATATTCAACTACCTTGAGAACCTTGGCGGTTATTTTCTTGGTAACTTCCTCTTTGATTTTCAGACTCATATCAGCCTTGAATTTTCTTAGCTTCTTCTTTACCGGGGGCACATTGGATTGGTTGGTAACTTGTGAGCCACAAGGGATGTACTTAGACCAGTCATGTCATTGTACGACCATGCAAATATGTCTTCATACTCTTTCGATAATTGAGTGTATTCCACTTTCTTTGATGGCGATAGATGAAAGCTGATGCGAGTTTCCTTGACAGTTTTTGAATCTCCTAGGTTGACTATCTCAGTTTCTTCCAGATTGGACTTAGGTCTATTTTCAAAATCCTCAACTTCTCTGATAATTTCATCTGGTATGGTATCTTCTTCTTCTGAATCATTGTCCTTTTGTTGCGTTGTCTCATTGCATGTCACAGTCATTGGTTCATCAAGACAGGAAATAGTAATGTTGTAAGATAAAATGACGAGAGAAAATGATAGTAAATGAATACAGATTCGTTGAAACATAAAAGTGATTTTCGAATGTTTTGGAACATTGGAGGTTTTATTGGAAAATGCAAAAAATGGAAATGCGGAAAAGGAAATCATTAGCAAAAATGAAAGAATCAATGCTTGTTCATCCTTTCTACCCCGGGACTCGTCGGGCCCTGGATGGTCTGACGGTCCAATTCTTGAGAAACGATCCCTTGCTCAAATCTTGGATGGTAGGTCCTTCCTCCTCCTCCTCCTCAACAATAACACATCAGTCCATGCCTTCGTCTTCCAGGAATAAATTCTTCAAAGCTGCTAGAGTCTTTTCTTCTTCTGACCCCCATATGATATCAGCTTGCTGGAAAGTCTGCTCCAAATGTGGTATAGGCTGTTCCAATGGATAGTAGGGACCGCGCCATGGTGGCGACCAGTCTTCGTACTCCTGCCAAGTGTATTTGTATCCCAGCCCAAAAGTGGTGCCATTGTGCTTCAACTGTATTGGTTTGGAAATCCCCTGAAGATTCTTACCGAGTCCTCTGCCAGGCTCGTATCCACTCCAGTTCAGTATTCTCTCGATCTTTACTGTCCTACCATTTGTCTTTGTCTACTGCATTGATCCGTTCAATGTGGTAGTAGGTTTATCCACCCAGCCTTCGTCTACCTTCAATCACCGGGATAGTGTGGCGACCATAGATAGGATTGCTTCTGTCTCCATGGATGATCACTTCCTGGTGGTTCCATTCAAATTTACCACTTGATGCAATGTTGATGCTACATCCCCAGCGGAATGTATCCACGGACGTCCCAACAACAGATTATAGGATGCCGATATGTCTATCACCTGAAATTCAATTTCGAACCATGTAGGTCCCATTTGTAGAAAAAGACTGATTTCGCCGATGGTAGACCTCTGAGAACCGTCGAAAGCCTTTACATTCATAGATCCTTCTTTGATCTCGTGCAACCCCTTGCCCAATTTCTTGAGTGTTGTCAACGGACAGATGTTGAGGCTAGATCCCCCGTCGATCAGAATCCTGGTGATGAAGTAGTCGTCACATTGCATAGTGATGTGTAGTGCTTTGTTATGACTTAGCCCTTCAGGCGACAGCTCGTCCTCGTGGTAAGTTATCTTGTGAATCTCCAGTACTTGACCTACCATATTGGCCATTTCTCCACTAGTTATGTTATTTGGCACATGTGCTTCGTTCAGCACTTTCAGCAAAGCATTCATGTGTGTCTTTGAATTCTGCAGCAATGACAGAATGGATATCTGTGCTGGAGTTTTGTTCAGTTGATCGATGACTGAGTATTCCCTGGCCTGCACCTTCCTCCAAAGATCATCTGGGCCTGTCTCAATGACGGGTGGCCTGTTGGAAGCATTCTTGCTAGACTCTGCCAAGTGTTCAGGTGTATAGACTCTGCCAGTCCTTGTCATCCCCTGTGCAGCACTAGCTTCTTCTATCTTGACTTTACCTTTCCTTCTTGCTTCAGTCGTGTAATCCCAAGGTACAACTTTGTCGTTGAAAGGTGGCGTGGTTGACACTGTCACTGTGATTGGTGCAGCTACTTTCACTTCAAATGGAATGGGTGCCTTAGCTGGCGGCATAACTTCAACCTTGAACAGAAAATGTGTGTTTGCAGGTGGTTCCGTTTCAAACTTGAATGGGAGTGACGCAGTTACCTCGACGTCTACGGATGGCTGAATCTGGTCTATGATGGGATTAAGAGTGACTGTTGGATTCTTTGGGTCATCACCTTCTATAATTAACCCGATCGACCCCTCTGGGTCCCAATCTTCTTTTATCTCTATCATGTTGACACCTCTATGGTTTGGAAGCGTATTGTTGCGAACATTGGGAGTTGCTTCTTTTGCCTAGGTGACCCTGTTATCAATCATAGACTGGATCTTATCCTTCAATGAGCGACATTCATCAATTGTATTCCCATTCATACCAGAATGGTATGCACAAGTCTTGTTTGGATTGACCCATTGGGATGGATTTTCAGGGGTTATAGCAGGGATAAGAGTGATATAACCAACAACTTTTAATCTTTCATACAGCTGGTCGATAGGTTCAGCAATGGCAGTGTATTGTTTAGGAGGTCTGCGATCAAAGTTGGGTCGAGGTCTCGGGAAATTTTGGCGAGCAGGGGGTGACTGGAAGTGAGATGGCTGAGAGTTGTAGGTATGATAAACAAGAGTTGGTTGGGAATATCTGGGGGAAGTAGGCTGATATGTAGACGGCTGATATGTTGATGGAGGTGCTGACTGATAGGTGGGCGAGGGTGCTCGATAGGTGAGCGGGGAAGTTCTGTATACCAACGAGGATTTGGGTCCCTATGCAACCATTATCGTTCCTGCATCTTTCTTCTTGGATATACCACCAGACTGCAAGGCTTTGTTGGTGGCCTGTAGGGCCTCAAAGTTAGTGACCATTCCATTATTGATACATTCTTCAATTCTCTCACCAAGCTTGATGATGTCAGAGAATTTGTGGTTTTCAATCACCATTAACCTCTCATAAAGATGGTGGGTCTTGTGCCCGGACAAAGAATTTGTTCATTTGTGCTTCCTTTAGGGCAGGCCTGACCTTGGCTGCTTCAGATCTTCAGCGAGCGGCATACTCGCAAAAAGTTTCGGTGGGCTTCTTTTTAAGGTTCTGGATGTAGAACACGTCTGGTGCGTTCTCCGTATTGAACCTGAATCGGTCCATGAAGTCTGATTCCATACTTACCCAGTCAGACCACTTCTTAGTGTTTTGGCTGATGTACCAAGATAAAGAATCTCCTGTGAGGCTCCTAATGAACAATTTCATGCGAATCTTCTCATCTCTTCCTACTCCAACCAAATTATCACAATAGGTCCTCAGATGGACCTTGGGATCACCTGTACTATCTAGCATTTCGAACTTAGGAGGTTCGTAACCCTCCGGTATTTCAACATCGGGCTGTATGCAGAGATCTTCGTAGTTCAACCCTTCGACTCTCTTGCTTCCTTCACCGCTCTGAACTCGACTAGTCAGCTTCTTGAGTTCCTCGGCCAAATTCTTAATGAGCATATCCTTCTCACTGGATTCAGGTGTGTAAGCAATATGTTGGGTGGAGTGAGGTAGAGTCTCCACGTATATGGGGTTGTTCTGATGACCTGGTGTTTGAGCATAGAGGTGGTCACTTTTGGAGTCTTGTGGTTCAGGGATAATTAGTGGGGTATTCCTTAGAGCGTGGAAAGTGTTGTGCTGGTGTTTTGGTGGGATAATTTGTTTTTTTAGGTGGAGTTGTAAGATGATGAGTTGTGGGAGGGTTCTGTTTGTTTGGGGTGTTCTGAGGAGGTATGGGATTTTGAGTGACATCTGGGACACTGAATGAGAAGGATAAATTTGTCAAGTTCCGGACATGCTCAATCTCCCCTTGGAGTTTCAAAAACCTTTGCTCGAGTTTTGACATAGCATCATTCTGAACCTGAGTACCTTGATTGTCAAGAGCTTCTGTTCGTTCCACTGGCGTTGTGTTTTCTTGTCTGATGTTACCCAAATCTTCCATTTTGCCTTTGCCTTTGCCTTTAGGTGGACTAGGAGGAGTAGGAGGTGGAGGGCCCCTGGATCTTGTGTGATATGATGATGATGCCAGAATGCACGAACCAACCTTTGGGGAGGGTAATAATCAAAAGAAACAAAAAAAAAGGTAGCCAAGTTAGTGAGGATCATGAGAAAATATTGCAGTATTTAAACACATAGTGCAGGAATAAAAGTGTGTCCTAATTTGGGAGCCTCGTTGTGCCAGAGGTAGGCCTAGCGACAAGTTGATTTTGGAGAACTTAGATGCAAAAATGCCTCATTTCATTAATATAAAATAGACGAGTCCAAAATACTAAAATAATGAGCAGGAAATAAATTCACTAATGGCACTTGGCCTTATTACATTGTTAAAAGCAATGAAAAGGAAACCTAGACTACTTGGTCCCCGAAGGACCTTCCCCAGGCTTGGTCTTCTTGGTTCTGTCAATCAGGTTCCCCAGGTCGTGCATTCCCAACAGCAGGTATACCCTTGCTAGATTCCCTCCTTCGTTTCCCTCAGCATTCTGGCAGTCGGCAACCCTTTTTCTTGTCTTTGCTTCTAGCTTCATCAGACCCTGCTCCAAATATTCCAACCTTCTACTAGATTTGATGGCCCTTTCCTTCCACTCATTGATCAGTTCCATATTAGTCTTGTGTTGCTCCAGATGATCGGCCTCGCACTCATGAACCCATTTGCGCAGATTATTGTATTTCACCTGAGCCTCAGCCGCTTCGTCTATGACCCTGTTTCTGCTGATTCCTGGCTCATATATCCCTGCTATGCTATCTTCCAACCATGATAGGTAAAAGCGTACATTCCCTGCGTGGTATCTGTCGGGCTCGATGGTGTCTTTTTCTACAACAACCTTGAGATGCCACAGATGTTGAGCTTCACATTTGTACGGGATATCGTCGTCCTGAAAATATGCCATGTAATGACTCATTTTGGAGACTCGCGGTATAACTTGCTTTCTACCTGCATGTATCATGACCCTGATGGGAACATATGGATATATGCCCCTTAAACCAATCAACATCAGGTACAGAGTGTCCCTCGATCTGATGATGAATTCACTGGTAGGGAACTATTTGAACATCCATTGAACCCGGTCCTCAGTCAAATTATCAAAAAAATGCGCACATTCTGTAGTTTTTTCCGGTTGAGCAAACCTATTAGGGATGTAGGTCATCCTCTTAGGGTGGTGGAAGACTATATGATCATTCTATGCCCTTTGTGGAAATTCCTGACGATATTGCCCTCTCTGGAGATGCTCCAATAACCAAACCTGTAGTTGCAGATTGCAACCCTCAAAGTGTTTGGCCCCCTTCTGGAAGCGGTCCAAGGCTCGGTATATGTCTTCTATGATCATAGGGACAATATTTATGTTTTCCCTTTCATCCCTTCCATTAAGGTTTTGGCTACCATAGCCAGTCTAATGTGAATCCGATCTCCTTTGCTTGGAAACACCATCAGACCCAGGAAGCAACCAACGAACATAAAAAGCCTGCGGTGAATATGACCCAATGAAGTAATAGAGAACTCGTCGTGGAAGATACGATAGGATTTGCTATGGACGTATCGTTCATAGAGATAGTCAAAAGGTATGTAGGACTCTGTCAGGCACTCTAAATCATCTTTCTTTTTCAAACCCATCATTTTCAGGAACCCCCTAGCGGCACGGTTCTCCGATACCAACAAACCTGGACTGTCCCAAGGTAATCCGGCATAGCCCCCTATCTCCTCCAAGATGGGGGTCATTTCTATGTTGCCAAAATGGAACACAGACCTTTCTCTGTCCCAGAACATAGTGGCTGCTTCGATCAACATGTTGTTTGGTTGAATATCCAGTAAAGAGGGCAAGTTCCCGAGGACCCTCTTCATATGGTCTTTGTCACTGGGCGAGAGGTCTTCCCACCAATCCAGCAATAGTGGCGGTGTTCTTTGGACAATGCCGAACCTGGGGACTTCATGCCTCATTTTTTGCAAAATAGATAGGTTAGACCCTTACCCCCGCCAGACTCGACTATTTATACACTTATGATTACTATGCATGCATTTAGATCTCCAAATAAATGCACAGAACGTGATTGCGTCCGTTGGGATTATGAAAAACCCGGTGGACTTTTGGATAAGGTTGTCTTAAAGGGTTATCGTGCGGACGACATGTTAACCCGGCTAGGTTTGGCCATGATGCATGCACAACATAACAGAGTAAGGTTTCTATGGGGTTTTAGACTGGTACCCTCAAGCGGACAACTTGAGGGGGAAAGGCACGGAACCGCCGACTGCACCGCTGATCGACTAGTTTTACCGTAAATAAGCCTTTCCGAATTTAGGGGGTGATATAAAATGGAAGAGCGCAACCACTCATCAAGCGTTGCTATAGGATTTGTATAGGCACGAGTGGAATATGATGTTGAGCGTGATTATGCAACAATAAATGAGCAATAAAAAGCATGTTGCCATGTATTTGCACGTTATGAAAGCGGTAAATAAAATAGTTATAATTGAAAAAGCAGTTACAAAGGAAAACAAAAAGAAACATGTCATTTTTGATTCTGAAAGTAATAAATACTTGAAAGAGATAAACAATTAACGGCACATAAGAGGGGGGGAGGGGAGGGAGGTCGCAAGTATTAACAAAGTAAACACTAGTTCACAAAGCAGTTTGGAGAATGGTAAAAACCTAGGATAATCCCCAGCAGAGTCGCCATGCTGTCGCGCCCCCCTCTTTCCTCCCCTTTTGTATCGGTCAGGGTATTCGACATTATTGGGACAACCCGTTTCCCTTTGGGAAAGGGGTAAGAAATTCGAAGAGTCGCCACCGAACGAGTTAAGGTGCGTTAGGGCACCTACTAAAGGTTATTTACAAACACAGATTAGATAACCAGAGATAGGGTAAGGGCTTGAAATTACTTCAAGGGGAAGGTTTTAGGAACCCCTCGAAGTCCACAAATGTGGTTCCCGGCCCAAACAAACTTTGTGAACAGATAGCATATAAGCAAAAAACACATAGGTAAATAGATGAAGGTTTTGAGAAGATTCGCAGTCCAAGCACACATATGTAAGGGATGGGGGGTCTAGGTTGTTTATCCTATAGGTTCACATCAGTACAATTCCTGGTAATAACTTCTCAGAAGAGGGGCTACTCGTGGCATTAGCACATCGGATATCATATCCATGTCTACCCTTTCCCACCCCTTAGCGGTTATTAAGCGAGTTTATTTAACGACCTCTATGTGTGTTGTTACCCGTCCCTTTTTAATGGCCCCGAATGAATTTAGGACCTCTAATATAGGCAGTTCTAGACAAAACCCTCTAAGGTTAAAAGGATAAAATTCTAGGCGACAGGCAAGAACAAGTATGACTTTACAAATAAATGGGGGAAAAGCAGTTTAAAAGGCTCAGATTTACCTCCACAGATATTGCACATAAACAACACGTCTCAAACACAAAAGAAAAGGCAGTTTATTAGACAGAATCCTAAGATAGGATATCTAAGTGAATATCAATGCACAGAAGTATACAACTTGTTTATAAACTCAATAGCAATGACCTAATCAGCTTGCCTACTGGTTTAAAAAACCTGTTAGCCCTTAGGCAGCAAACGCAATCAAAATAGTATTCATTTTTAAGAGATTGATTACCTAAGGCTTGCTTAGGCGTGGGGTTGTGCATAGTGACTACCAGAATTATTAAACAGTTCAGAGGTTGTTTTACTTAAAACATGTTGTTCTAAGTGATGTAAATCCAAGAACGCAGAGATAGTTACCAATTTCTATTAAGAACATACATGATAATCAATACGAGGTTATTTTATGCCTTTTCATGAATCAACAGTTTAAACTAGGCATAGTTAAGTAAATGTAAATGAAATCCTAGGGCATGGTATCTAGTACGCATACGTGAATGCATGGTGGCTAGGGTATAATTTCAGGATGCACAAGATTCCTAAATCATGATTTCTAAAATGAACAGAGAATCACAGAGTTGTTAAGCATGATTCATGAATGCACATGAGTACTAATTTTATCGTCTAAGGAGCAAGATTTCTAAGTGGTAGACACAAGCATAAATTGAGGTATGTTGTATGTTAAAGCAGTAACATGAAAGAGTCGTAAAGACATGATATCTAATGCATGTTTGGCATGTTGATCCTAAGCATGGATTCTAATGCAGATATAGGAAATGTAAAGCTTAAGGCATGATTTCTACCCAGTGGCATTGATAAAATTATATGGCTATCCCCTCCCATTTCACTAGCCATCCCCAATATTCATTTACAAATAAATACTACAGACCAGCTGAATAAATTACGTAAATAGATAAAGGAAAAGAAGAAGTTAAACTATAGAGAGCCTGAAAACTGGCCCAGACTTCTAGAACCTCAAGTGCCCAAATGTTTTGTAGCCTTTCTCATATCCGGGTGTGTCAGAGTTACCTAAGGACCTCAAGGGATCTCGGGCAGTGCTCGCACCCAAATTTCATAACCATAATTAAGTAAGTGCAGTGTGGAAGGTCCAGCTCTAATGCATCAGAGTTTAGAGGGATCTCATAGGGATCCCTAAGCAGTCACACATTAGAGGGGCAGAACTTAAATATCTAAGGGTAGAGTGAGAGTCTTGACATAGTTTTGAAAAGATTGAGTAGGAAAACAGTTTGAAAAAAGACTTGTTTGAAAGATTTTGTAAAGAACTACAGAGTTATGTAGTAAAACAGTTTTTGAGAAGAGAGTAGAGCAACAAGCAACAGTCCAGACATACCACCCAAAACAGGTTCATACACAACCAAAGAACTCAGAACCAAGGCAGGTTCAGCAACACCAAACCGGGGTAATGGGGGATTGGGGACACATAAGGCACATAGGTAAGAACATAGTTCCAGGAACACTTAAGTACAGAATCAACAATATGATAGGGGGCATCCAGGGATCAAGGATATAGCATATACTTTAGGATTACTCAGAACCAAATAACATAAGGTACAAATTGTTTTGCCACAGAAAAGTTCATGCCAATAATCAGAGAAGCATAAGTAAGGCAGAATCATATTGAGGTATACCAAAAGGGGGATAGCATTTCATATGCATGCTGAGTCTAAGGGAGGGGAGTACATAACATGCTAAGTGAACAACAGTGCAAGCAGGTCAAGTGCAGACCTCACAACAAAACCATAGGTAAAAATATATTAGAAACAGGACGAATTGAAGTACTAGACTTAAATTGAAATTAGGACATACCAGTATAGGAGATAGCAAACACAGAATGAAGAGTAAGGGGGTAGAATAATCAGCCTTGGCTTGCAGCCGGCTGATAATAGCAAGTAACCAGAAGGAGAGCAGAAGAGAGTATTTGTGTATACGAGAGAGTTTTGAGCAATGTGTCAGTGTGTTTGAATGAAAAAGCAGTGTATATATAGTTTAAGACTAGGTAGAAAATAAGGCAAAAATCATAGTTAAGCAGTAATTATGGAACTATGTACCAATTAGAATCAAATCAGTATAAGTACTCCCTTTAATTAAGGAGTTAGCTTCAAACGGTAATATGCAGATAATAAATAAGGAAGAAAATCATATAAGGCTGAATATAACACATAAGGAAGTAGTTCAAGCATAGCATAAGTATAGAACATGTAATAGAGGCTAGGTTCAGCATATTCTAATTAAGGAAAATACTTAAGAATCAGTTGACAGCATGCTCGACCATAGATTAAGGTAAGAAAATATCTTAAAGGTTAAAATCAGTAGAGAATATCACAAAAAATCAGTGAAGGATCAATCACAGAGATTCAAAGATTCAAAAATAGCAACTAGTACTGGTTTAGTAGAAATTAACACAAATTTATGAGAACAAGCGGAATAAACACATAATAGGCAAAATCAGAAACCCTAATAGGCCAAATAGTATAAAATCATACAAAATTAGGGATTCACATAGAGCATAGTACGAATTGACAGAATAAATATGATATAGGCGGAATAAGTAAAGAATCAGAAACCCTAATAAGCAAAATAGGGTAAAATCACAGAAAACTCAGAACGAATTCATAAATAACAGATATGCTAATAAATCAGATGAACAAGTAAGCAAGAACAAACTCAGAACCCATGATTAAGACCAAGAAACTTAGAGTTTTAACATAATAAGTCAGACAAAAGGGGAAAAACTTAAATAAATGTTTAAACATAGTGAAAATCATAGAATAATACTAAAATCAAAAGGAAAACCCCTTTTGAAAAGGGGTTAAGAAACCCTAGTTTGAAGATGAAGAGTCATTTTAGAGAAATCGGAAAACCTCCTAAGGAAAATAGCAAAATAACTCGGAATATACCCATATCTATTGCAGATCTAAGAAATCAAGCGTTAAAATTAGGGTTTCAGAGAGAGAACCCAAAGAGAGAGAGAGAATCGGCTTAGAAACCACAGGTTCTAGCCGGAGATGGGAGGATCTTAATTGGACGGTCATGGACGGCCTGAGAATGACATGAAAACCATGGGAGGTGAGTGAACCGCCTTCTGGTTCCTTTAAGGACCTCAAGGCAACAATAACTCGGTGTAGGAAGGAGCCATGAAGGCTGGGATGTTGGTGAGACCACCATAATCACCGGCAAGTCGATGACCGGTGAGAGCTTAGGTTTAGCAAAGAGAGTTTGAGAGATGTGTAACGGCGGAGTGAAAGAGAGAAATGAGAGGGGAATGGGGGTAGTCTTCAGGGTTAATTAAGGAAAGGGGAGATCTGGACCGTTGATTAAAATTGATCAACGGTCTAGATTAGACAAGGGATTGGGTCGGGTAGGATAACGTATTGGGCCTGGGGTATTTGGGCCGTTTTTAATCATACTTAGGTCTGGTTTAATTAGGCTATAAATGAAATGAAAGTGGCTATTTGTTAAATACTCAATGTAAATTAATTAACAAAATTTATAAAAATATCTGTTAATTATAAAAAATGAATGTCAAGCGTATAAAATAATTAAAAATGATTACTTAGTATTTTAAAAATACAAATGATTAATTTTTGGATAAAAATAGTATAAAATCGTATGATTGGGCTATAATTGTAAAGTTATTGCAATTATAGCCAAAATGTGCCAATTTGGCTAATTATGAAATAATGGTCTTAATAGGACCAAAAATAATTAATGAAACCAAGAAATGCTTTTGAAATCATTTGTAATGCAATTTTATAATTATTTATTGGCAATAAAATGCTGGATAGATTAATACAAATATAGAGAAATTATGGAAAAATATCAATTGCTATTGATACATGATTTTGAAGCTATATATGCAAATTTAAAATATTTTGAGGAAAAATTGGGTATCAACACTATGATATGAATCTATTTTTTGAAGTATCAAATGTTTTGGGAGTTACTTGTGTTCACCGAGATTGACTTCAGATATATTGTGTTCGTCTTCATGAAACTACATGTGTCGGTGTAGGCGTAGATGGCTATTTTGTGGTATACACTATGACAGATTGTTCTCCCTCGAGAGAGTACTATTTTGTGTTATTATTAGCATGACTGAGTCGATTCGTATGGCACTACGATGAGCGACCTGAGCAAGTAGGGTATATGATACGCTAGGTACATAACCTAGTTGATCTTCTTATGACGATGATGGTATAGTACTCCCAGTGAAAGGTATGGATGATTTTTTTATGTTTAGGTCTAAGGAGCCGAAATTGATTTCAATGTCTTAAAGCAAATGGAATGATTTGTATGATTTTATCCAAAATCTTGGGTTGATATAAATGTTCTAAAAGTTTACATTGTGGTTATACTTCTTTTGGCTTTTATTTAAAATGATAGGGATCATGAATGGATAAAATCTTATTGTCTTATATCAAATATTGATGCATTATTTTTAATAAAGTTTGTCTCAAGAACTTAAGATACAGAGAGTCATGACACTTATTGCGTACCGCTGTGGTATATGGGCCCACCCCTCCAGGGTCCTGCTTACTTTACATGTTTTAGGATGAGGTATGATACATGGCATGCAGTCAGGGTTAGGATGACTCTCTTCCTTAGATATATGGTGAGGCACCACTCGTATTTCGTGGTAGCTATCATGTTGTTTTCTTAATTTATGCTAGTCGGGTATTAGCCCAAGTGTTTAATTATATTCTTTGGTATAGAGGCTCTATAGAAAGTTGCGAAAGGTTGTAGTAACGGGGTTGTACACGACATACATGAAAGTATATTTATTTTACTTAGTCTTATTTTTATTGCCATGAAAGGAGTCATGTGTGATTTTGAATTGGAAAATATTTTATTATTTAACTTGAAAATATATATGATTTCAAGGAGATTTCGCAGTTAAATTGGTTTTCATGCATATGATTTGGATGCATCACATGGTTTGGTTCTCTCGAGTCTGGTAGTGTGCCGGGTGTCGGTCACGTGGTTTTGGGTCGCGACAGATAATTTGTCTACGGAGCCTCAGCTAACTTCAATTGCGTTTCACCCTCCACCAGAGATCTCACTTGTACTGGTGTATTATCCTCTTCCATCGGCTCCACCGCCTACTGATTCTTGACCGTTGAGCTTGAAGATGGTTCCGATAAGGGTAAATGTTCCATTGGATTTTCAGTATCTATTCGTTTGGATATTGAAGCATTTACTTTAGATTGAGCATGCACAACACTCCCAAAAGCAATTTGTATCTCTTTCTTAGGTCTTCCTCTTCTCCGACCTCGCCCCCTTCCCGTGGGACTCTAGGGCGCACGATAGACTAACCAGTGCCTTGAGAGAAGCAGGAACGAAGAGAGAGAAAAATACTTAGTACTCCTTCCGTTCCAATTTGTGTGTTGATTATATAGTATATATTTTATTCTAGTTATAAGGTAGTGCGGTGCATAAAACATTTCATATTCGCGCACGGTCTTGGGAAAGACCACAACCCAAGGAGTATGATGTAGAAAACCTACCCTAATGCAATCATTAGTGGTTGCTTCCACGGCTTGAATCTGTGTCCTATAGGGTTACACAAAGACAATTTTTCGTTGCTCCAACGCTCCCTTCCAGGGCGCACGATAGACTAACCAGTGCCTTGAGAGAAGCAGGAGCGAAGAGAGAGAAAAGTACTTAGTACTCCTTCCTTTCCAATTTGTGTGTTGATTATGTAGTATATATTTGATTCTAGTTATAAGGGCAACACGGTGCATAAAGCATTTCATATTCACGCACGATCTTGGGAAAGGCCGCAACTTATGGAGTATGATGTAGACAGCCTACTCTAATGCAAGCATTAGTGGTTGCTTCCACGACTTGAACCCGTGACATATAGGGTTACACAAAGTTAATTTTACTGTTGCTTCAACGCTCTCTTATTCTTGTTATATTGGTCAATATTTACACATGCATACATATGATGTTTGAATATTCTGCCGAACTGATTAATTCAATCTGTGAAAAAGAAATTATGTTCCTATCTATATACGGAAATATTTCTTTGCCATTAATATTTTTTCTGCATATAATATCTTAGACAGGATTTGGACTATGGAAGTGTAAATTGACAACTCAAAAACCAAATAAATACAACAAATAAAGAAAAATCCAAGAAAAGATAAATTATTTGTAGTACCAACTTTGAAACATGAATTTCTAATCACCACATGCCCTTAAGGCCCAATCCTCCCGTCTCTGGCTAATATTGTCCCTACCATTGTATGGGCATTTCATGTCAGATTTAATTAAGGCAGCAAGGAGTTACTATAATACCACGTGAAAGAAAGAGAAGTAGAAGTAGATATACACAATAGCATATTCAAGATTTGAACTTTACGAGATTAAGATTTTAGAATATCAAAATTTAGACGTTAATAAATAAGTTTAAAATTTAATATTTATACATATTAAGTAAATTTTTAATACATATACTAACTTTGGGTCAAAGCTTTTGGTTCGACTTAACCTATACAACACACTGTACATGAACCACTGATTGGTAAATCAAATTACTAATGCTACTTATTATGAATGCTAAAGCTATAGTTATCTTTTAACTAGTACGAAGTGTAAAATTATTTTATAGTTTACATAAAAGGTTAACCTTAAAAGTAAAGTACATACATCAAAAGTGTCTAATCTTATCCAATTGAGAGATAAAAACATGAGAGTTCTATGTAGTGAAACTGAGTGGGCAGGCTTAAGTTCAATAACGGATAGTATAATTACACAATTGTATCGTTGTATCAGATTATTTATAAGGTAATTACAAAAAAATTTATATGATTAGATTAAGTAATAACTTGTTTAAAATGGTAATTAACCTAGCTACCATCATAGGTTAAAAATACGTTAGTGTAAAAAAATTTACAACGTCAGTATATATAACTTAAATCCAAATGATATTCTCATGAGTGCAATATCTTCTTCATCCTCTTTTCCTTTTAAAACCTTTTGTCATCAAACACAGTCAAACTTCTCTATAACAGCCTCAGTTGTTTCAGATTTTTATGGATATTATAGGGAATTACTGTTATAGAAAGCATATATTATAACAGAAAATGAAATTTGATTCCGAAAAATTTAACTTTGATAATAAAGTATTATTATATAATAATATTGTTATAGAAAGGTCTGACTACAGTACATCCAAATTAAAATATCAAAGCCCCCACAACTCATTAGTGCAAGTGAGAGACTGATATATATAATACTGAGGGACAAAGAGAAAGAAAGTAATAAGCAGAAACAAGATTTGGAAGGTAGAAAATAGATGTAAAAAGTGTGTGTGTATTGGTAGATGATTGGAGTGAAGGCATAGGGATGCGTGTCTAAGCATGTGAATTTGAGGTGTATAGGCATGGGAAGCCAATATTTCAAGACAATCATTCTCCTTTCATGCTTTTGTTTTTAATTACCCTCTTCTTCTTAGCCTTTTCTGCTCGTAAAAATTGTTCCCATTTCGATTTAGATCTTTTTGTCGAACCCATCATTTATCTCTTAGCTTCAATTATACTATATGCTTTTACATCATTTTAGAAACTTGGCTTCTGTATAAAGGCTGCAGTTTGATATCTACTTACTTAACTCTCTCGTTATTTCTGCAATCAAGGCAAAAGCTCATCATCCGACTACTTTCTATTCAGGTATGTACACTCTTTTGACATCCTTTCCATTTAATTACTTTTTTATACTCTCCGTTTCAATTTAGATGAGGTAGATTGACTCGACACGGAGTTTTTTTTTAAAAAAAAAAAAGATTTTTGAAACTTGTGGTCTTAAAAGCTTAAGGGGTAAAAACTGACATTTATATGGTTATAAAAGATTCTTATCATTTATTTTGGAACAGACTAAAGAAAATATTTTTTAAGCGTCTTTGGTAAGGTGGAGACATATCGCTTTTCTAATACTCATATAGGAGTAATTATAAATTATTGATTTTGAGTACTATATGTTCAAGTAAAATAGTAATGCTATATATGTTCATCTAATACATTATCTTTTGAACCACCTTTTCTAACTGCATGCATGCTTTCATTCTTTTGCTTATATATATCGTTAATCCGTATTTTTCACGTCTCATCAAAGCTTAAACATACTACATTGTGAACAGTACTGTATCGCGCTGTGGCCCTCGTTTAGCCCTTCTATGGTTTAGGAGTAATTTGGACTAGACTAACAATGATTGTTACCTACTGTATTATGTTGTTACTTTAAATATAATATTTATTTTGATTCATTTAAATTTAATTATATTATGTCGTTAAATCGTATTGTTAGATAACGATGAAAAATTGCCACTTTATGTAATGATCGATTTAGTGCGGGCGCGTCGTTATCTTTTTTTTTCCATCTTGCCTTTATATTTAAATCCTATTTTATTTTTTACAATATCTTTTATATAATTCTAACACGTACCTTACTTTTTAATATTGTAAGTTTATTATTCGTATTGTTAGTGACATCATGCAACGACGACAATCTATACAATATAATCTATCCAAATATTGTATACATCAAAATAATACAGTATAATATAATACAATAATATACAATATACTATGAAACGATATATACCAATCATCCAAACAAGTTGTTTGAAGATCTAATTACGAATTTGTAGCGAAAATACGTATTTTCCAAATAGCTTCTTTATCTTTGCTAGACTCATGCATTTGTAATAACTTTGATGAAAGCTAACAAGAGCTAAAATGTTCTATATACTACACAAAAACTACAACTTATTTGAATAATCCCGTGACTTTTAATTAGAAGTAAGATTTTTTTGGCAAGCAATAAAACAATTTTTTTTAATAACAATTGAGGTTAATATTCGTCCAACGTCGTTGTCAAAATAGAACGTGGTAGGGTTATAAGCGAACTACTGGACATGTAATAGAAGTTGGAACTAAGTTGTCGATTTTTTTTATTTGTTTTTATAATCTTATTTTTGGACTCTTTTGGTGAATATCATGATCTACCCTTCATTGGCAAAACTACCCCTTTAAATATGAGGTTCTCAAGTGTTCTTTCCATATTGGGAACTCTAATGGACACATACTATTTAAAAGTTAGCAATTAAATTTCCTAGTCTACCCTTACCTACGTCTCTATTCACCTCAAATCTCATCCTAGCGTGATCAGTGACGGGGTCAGAATTTTCATTAAATGGAACCAAAATATAAAGAAATAAACTCATCAAAAAGTCAAGAAATATTGTTATATATATAATATATATATACATAAAAATTTACCTAACTATATAATATAATTTTCCGATGAAAGTATATCGATTGACACATCTTTAGTACATGTGGCTCCGCTGAGCGTGATCCTTGTTTTACTCTTGTTATTGTCATATGTACAACAGTGACAAATTTTCATTTTCAAGCTTCTAAGTCTTGCCCTTTTCAGTCATCTGTCCCACGGGCCATTCAACTGTTATTAATATCTACCTATAGCTACAATGACTTGTAATCTGTCCATTTATGTGTACAGTTACCATTTTTTTTCTCTCTTTTAGTTCGTATGAAAAATATGGACAAATTTCAATATTTGAAAATTCTTTAATTTTGCCATTCATGTTTTGCCCTTATCCATTATTTACACTCTTATATCAATGACATGACATATATAAATTCACAACAACAAAAGATAGTTTTTGGTATATTTGTTTCTTATATTTAGTTTGTGTCAAAAGTCTTCGTTTTTATTAACCTTCGTATCCAATCAAATACACATAAAATAAAACGGAGAGATCAAATATATTTTTTAAATCATCACTATTTGATCAATGGAATGAATCCCACGTCATCAGATCGGGATGAGATCTCCGGTCTCCTTATAAGACTTGAACAATCCTCCTCCCTTGGACTAGCTTTTTGGGGTATGAATTAGGCCCAACATTTATTTTAACTACTATCATGACACTTTGTACTAACCTTGTATGTACAAGTTGATTTAATTGTTGTTTTAAATTTTATACGCGTATAGAATACTTAACTAATTTCTGTGTTCTATTTTATTTGACATACTTTTCTTCTTACTTCATTCCAAAAAAGAAAAAACTTGACATATTTATTTATTTAAAAACTCTTTAACTTTAATTTTTAATTTTACCCTTAACAATATTCTTATAGCGATAGAAATGCCATGACATAATTTTAAACTACAAAATACTTTTGGTACGTGCCCGAAATTTTTTACTTTATGTCCAATCAAACTGTGGCCGTGTAAAATAAAATGGAGGAGTAAATACTATTCATACTACTGCTACTACTAGGTGTACATAGGTCGGGTTGGTTCGGATTTTCTAATTATCAAACCAAATCAATTATATCGGATTATTAAAATTAAATACCAAACCAAATCAATAAAAATCGAGTTTTTTAATCTCGGGTTTTCGGGTTTTTGTTGATTTTTTTCATAAAGTCTTCATAGCACAAAATGTAAAATATGTGCTCAGAACTATATAAGGTGTTTTCAATAAAATAACATAAATATGAGATGAGTCATGACATTGTACTAACATATTCAACAATAAAGATAATAAAATCGTATAAAATAAATACTATTAATAAGCGGTAAACAAACATAACNAGATTTATTTGAGTTACCAACATTAATGTACTATAAAACTTATTGGAGCATCCAAAAATTATAAGCTCAAGCTTGAAATAATACGTTAAAAGATAAAACTATGAAAAAGCTTAAGAAATATTTATAACCTACACACTATCATAAATATTTTTATGCATTAAATATATTTAAAATTTTTATACATATAATGTCGGGTTGGTTTGGTTCGGTTTGACTTTTTTTAGTTAAACCAAACCAAACCAAATATAGTCGGGTTTTTTTTCCAACACCAAACCATAATTAGATTCTTTTTTTCGATTTGACTCGAATTATCGGGTTGGTACGATTTGTCGGTTTTATTTGTACACGCCTAACAACTACTATATGCTTGTGTAAATGAGATAAGAGTTAGATAAATATCATGTACCTATAAAGATCATAGTGAGTATACATATATGGTGTTGATACAGAAATGAGTAGTAGTGTTATCATTATACGCAGAGATCAATGGAACAAAACAAGCAATCTCCTCCTCTTATACCACCACTCCCCAGAGATCCAAGAGGCTCACTAGAAGTATTCAACCCATCAACTTACTCTATTTCCCGGCCAAAAAATCCAGTTTTCCGATCATCTCAGCCCTCATGGAAAAATAATTGGGCCGAGTCCGAGCCCGAGCCCATTAAAAGAAGCAGCAGCATACCTGAAACAGGAGAAGAATCAGAGCCTATAGTATCCAATAATAATGATATTAAAGAGGAAACTATTGCCACGTCATGGATGGCAATCAAAGACCCAATTATTACCCCGAATTCAACGTCACTATTGTCTTCCACGATTGCTCAGACGGCAATTTCGCCGGCGGCAGCGGCGGTGGTGGATGAAAATGGTGCTGCTGCTCAGAGAGCGGCGGAGTGGGGACTGGTGCTGAAAACTGATGATGAGACTGGGAAGTTAAAAGGAGTTAAAGTTCGAAATTCTGGAGATGATCCTAATGGTAAAGCTGAAAATTCTAGAAGGAACTCCGGTAACTCTGTTCGGAGTTCCGGCGAGTTTTCTGACGATGGAACTGGTAAGCATTTTTGCAGGAATTTAACTTATATACCCTTCTATCGTACTAGCACCATATTTTACAGTTGTTTATTTTTACTCAAACAGATAATCTAAAAGATAACTATAAAATAAAGTACACATATTGCTTAAAGATACAATTAAATTACACTATCAATATATATAAGCTCAATTTTATTTACTTTATTTTTCATGTTGTCAATCTAAGTATAAAATTTTCAAATAGTTCTTTTGTAAAATATGAACAGTTCCTGAACTGAAATTCAGGTAAAGAGAGGGGTTTTCCAAGGGTTTCAGAGGATTTGAGAGATGCCTTATCAACATTTCAACAAACATTTGTGGTGTCGGATGCAACAAAACCCGATTACCCGATTTTGTATGCAAGTGCTGGATTTTTCAAGATGACTGGTTATACATCAAAGGAGGTTATAGGCAGGAATTGGTAATAATCATATAAATACTTTGTTTTATATTTCTTAATTTAATATACTGTCATAATGGTGATTTAATGAGAATATTTATGGTGGGTCGGGTCTAGTCGGTTCATGCAGGGTTCGGATACGGATCCTGAGGATGTGGCCAAGATCCGAGAAGCATTGCAATCGGGTTCGACTTACTGTGGAAGATTACTCAATTACAAAAAGGATGGGACCCCCTTTTGGAATCTCCTCACAATTGCACCTATCAAAGATGATGCTGGCAAAGTTCTCAAATTCATTGGGTAAAAAAGTCTAATCAAATTTTTGTTCTTTACCTTAATTAATGATTATTGCGAATACATGTGTGATTACTGATGACGTAATATTATTTATACATTTGCTTGATTCTAGGTTATGAAACCATTTTTTACTCATATGTTCCATTTTCTAGGGCAGCAACCCATTTTACGTACAAAATTTCTTATAATAAATTCTAAAATGATCTAATTATGTAAATATTTTTCACATCGTGAACAGCTAGTTGAGAGTATATACTTGCATTTGGTAAATTTACACAATGTTAAGATCAAAACATCAAACATTATCAGCAGATATGGTAGGACGGATGAAATCTCTTTACCTTTAATAAGAGGTTCGAGTTCTGGGATGAAGCTTTTAATTTGAATTAATGAAGTATTTTCCTTTAATGGTCTCCTACCAACCGTAATATGAATTAGTCGAGCCAGTAATTTGGAGAACGATATACTTGAATAATTGTACAAAATTTAAATGTGGAAAAACTGTAGTATGTAGGTTGAATGGGGGGTGGGGGGTTGTGGAAATGTATGTTTGCTCCCTTATCTCTTCAATAATTCTTGCTTTTCTTTGGTAGCCAGCTGGACACTGTCCTCACCTTATCCAATTGGAAAGATTCAATACCCCTCTTCCGGTCCACAATAATTGATCAATTTATTTTTGGCACGTCTATTAAAAAAATACTAAATTTTATACAAAAATACCTAATATGACTAAACTACCCTTAATTAAATATTTAATGTGAGGAGTAAGAAAACCTTTTAGGGATATGTACATAAGGGTAATTTTGTAAAAACAAATTAAATTATTTCTTGATTATATAAATGAATATTTATTTTTGACCAAAATAAAAAAACAAATTGATCACTTATTGTGGAGCGGATGAAGCACATGAGTAAGATGGGAGATAGTAGTGGGCCTTAATATAAAGCTTTGGTCTGGACTGTTTTGGTTGGGCTGCATTTGTTTTTGATGTGATAATAGGGAACCAGTTTCTGCATAGAGTCCCAATTTCACCATTGCTATTGCATCCTTTTTCTTGTCATTTTTTGGAGTCATTCTCATGCACCTACAGAACTTGTTAGATACTTATAGCCTGTTTAACCAAAATTTTTTTTGGCTAAAAGTACTTTTTTAGGCAGTAATTTTTTATTTTTATTTTTTTAAAGTTAAGGTATTTGACCAAGTTTTTAGAAAGGAAATGTTTTTGAGTAGAAACAGAAGCAGTTTTGCTTATTGGCCAAATACAAAATGTTTCTCACCACTTTTTCTTTTTCTTTTTTGTAAAGCAATTTTGAAAAAATACTTTTCAGAATAAGCTAATTTTAGAAGCACGGCCCAACAGGCTATTAGATTCAATTCTTCCTCTACTTGATCATGTTGGTAGGTGGGCTTAATAGTTTGGTCCAATTTCTGGTGTGATTGCATTACTTTTTTAGAATATAATTTCCCACTTGCAAAGGTACGAGATTGACGATAACTAACTTATAAAGTTGCTACTTTAATTTAGAGAAATTATTTAAAGATTTATCCTAAAAGAAAGTCCTTAAAAAGGTAAAATTATGCAATCATTCATGAATCGATGAAGTCTCAAAGACTCAAACAAAATGAAATGAAATGTAAAAGGAAAAAAGAAAAGAGAAACATCTTCATTACATGGTATTTTATTATGACACCAAAATAATTTGTTAAGTAGTATAATACATTTCCCTACTTAGATTGCTAATTTAAATTCTTTGAGATTTATGTTTTTCCTCAAATAATGAAATTCAGGTGCGTGTCAATTAAAATATCCAATATATTATTATGTATCCTGAAATTAGGATTATTACAATTACATAAAAAAGTGATTTAAATATGAAAATTTGGCAGAATGCAAGTGGAAGTAAGCAAACATACTGAGGGCGCCAAGGATAAGATGGTCCGACCAAATGGGCTTCCCGAATCATTGATACGCTACGACGGTATTATAGCTTTCTTCACCGCTTTTTCCTCTTTTGTACAATTACTTTGTATTAATGCATTTTTTAACTTATA
Source organism: Nicotiana paniculata (assembly GCA_005239505.1). Lineage (NCBI taxonomy): Eukaryota > Viridiplantae > Streptophyta > Magnoliopsida > Solanales > Solanaceae > Nicotiana > Nicotiana paniculata. The sequence goes on along the minus strand of ML344868.1, from coordinate 11,618 downwards.
ATTGACTCATTTAAGAGGCTTTTGATTCATTTTATTTTAAAATGCAAAAATGTAGAAGTAGGCAACTAGGCATTATGAGTTACAACGCGGATACTTATAGCCTGTTTGACCAAGTTTTTAAATCAACTTATTCTAAGAAGTGTTTTTCTTCAATTTTGCTTTCAATTAGTGTTTGACCAAAGTTTTAAAAGTTGCTTCTAAGGGTGTTTTCTCAAAAGTGCTTTTCGAGAAAATGTTTAATTTTTAAGGAGAAGCTACTTCTTTCTGCTTTTTAAAAATTGCTTCCGCTTCGACTCAAATGCACGTTTTTGTTCTATAAGCTTGGCCAAAAGCACTTTGAATAAAAAAAAAATACTTTTTTTGAAAAAAAAAAATACTTTTGGCCTTGAAAAAATTTGGCCAAACTGGCTATTAATTTGATTAACTTATAAGAAAATTACCGACAAAGACGAGGATGTTAATGTGATCAATAATTTTTATTACTTTAATTGTTAGTTTAGGGAGGTTAATTACGAGCATATCTTCTAGGTTGAGGGAGGCATGGTACAATGAGTAGTAAAGTTTGTTCCCTAATTAAATTAAGTGTTTTAGTATATGGCTAGAAAAAGTAAACAATAAATATGGCCGTCTATTTGTGTAAAGATTATTAACTCAAATTGCCGTCCATCCAATTGCTTAAACTAAAAATAGCCAGTGAATATATAATATATGCATAATTTATGTATTATATGTGATAATTATGTATATTCAACGTATAATCTATGTATATGGCTAGAAAAAGTAAAAAATAAATATGGCCGTCTATTTGTGTAAAGATCCAATCTTTAAACGAACCTTGAATCATAGGTGTTAAAAACCTTTATTTAGTAGTAGTATAATAATTACATTTTATGTATATTATAATTATATTATTATGGGGTTTTCGTTGGCAGCTCGGCAGAAGGAGATGGCTAGTAATTCAGTGACTGAGTTATTAGAAGTAATCAAAAAACCAAGGGCAAGAGCCTTAAGTGAATCGACAAATCGACCTTTCTTGAGAAAATCAGAAGGAGGTGGAACCGAACAAGACCGACAGGATATTATTGGCATCAGTAATAAGCTAAATTTACAGAACAAAGCTCCAGCAAGAAGACATTCTCATGCTGGTACCAGAACAACAACAATGCAGCAGATGGAGAAAATTAATGAAACGCCCGAAAAGAAACCTAAAAAACCTAGTCGTCTCTCTTTCATCGGGTAATTAATTTTTTTTTTCACAGTCAATACGTAGAACTTAAACTCTTTAAATCAAAGTGTTATACTTTGTAAACATGCATGCGTGCATGCACGTTCATATAAATGTTAACATTAGTTATATGATGTAATTAATTACAGGATTAAAAAGAAAGGTCGTTCTAGTACTACAACTACTGATGATGATTTTGAGGCAAGGATGACTATGGATAACGATGACGACTACAATGATGATGATGAGAGCGATAACGATGGACGCCCTGATAGTGTTGATGATAAAGTGAGGAAGAAGGAAATGAGGAAAGGTATTGATTTAGCAACGACTCTTGAACGTATAGAGAAGAACTTTGTCATTACTGATCCAAGGCTGCCTGATAATCCCATTGTAAGACTTGATTTCTCTCTTTTTTATTCAAATTCAAAAGCATTTTTTTAAAAAATTTCTAGTTCCAAATCGATTATTACTATAAGTTCATTTCTGTATGACGTTGATGTTTGTGTAATTGGATAAATCAGATATTTGCATCGGACAGTTTCTTGGAGCTAACAGAGTATAGCCGTGAAGAAATCTTAGGAAGAAACTGCAGGTATATATTTTCCTTTAATTTTGTCTTGTCATTGATGATATTAAAGACCCAAAAAGCTAAGGTCGTTTTAATGTACATAAATTAAAATTACTAAACCCGTAAAGTAAAAATTAAAATTATCCTCAAATTTTTTCTTTCATTAAAAAATGACATATTTGAAGCACAGTCAACATTTATTTTATTTTCGATAAATGAATATATATATTTCAAAACTCCCCAAAAATACTAATGTCGTAACTGAAAAATTATACTCCAGTAAAAGATAGTTTGAATTTTATAATAAGTGTAACTGCGAAAAGTAGTACCATTCTTCCTTTAAATGATAGGGTATGAGACAACACGCAAATCTCAAGAAAGAAGTTTGTTGATAATCATAATAATTTGTTGGTGACACAGTGATGAACCTTGAAATAGTTATTCATTACAATTGCTAGTGCACATTTATACCAAAGAAAAAGGGAAAACAGTTCTTGAGTTGATCAAAGTTCGTATTTGTCTCACTTAAACACATTTTACTGATGTTTGGTTTTGAAATTGTTATACTAAATAGGTTTCTTCAAGGACCAGAAACTGATCCAGCTACTGTGAAGAAAATCAGACAAGCAATTGATAATCAAACTGATGTCACTGTTCAGCTTATTAACTACACTAAGACTGGTATGCTTTCAATAAACTTTCCATTCTTCCTTCCATTTAAGAAAGAGAAATCAAACTTTAAGATTGGTTTTGGATTTGAATTACACATATATACCAATAACATAAACTTTTCTTATAACATCTGTGTTATTTAACATGTTATAGCAAGTCACTCTCATTCGGTCTATAGGTTAATGAAAGCTTATTAAATAGAGTTACGTGTAATTACTTTTTACATGATCTAGTTGTGTAAATATTTGTTACAGCCAATGAGTGACATCATGAAAATATTAGATTTTTTTGTCAGAAATGCAAATTTTATTTTTATTATTGAAGAAACTGATACTCCGTATATAATTCAGGCAAGAAGTTCTGGAATTTGTTCCACCTGCAGCCTATGCGTGATCAGAAGGTATTTATATTGATATAGTTCTTCATGTCAAGAGAAAAGTGCTACTACCCTGAAGGTATTGCACAAAAGCTTGTAAAAATCCTTATTCATGGCTTTTGTGTCTATAAATAGGGAGAGGTACAATACTTCATCGGAGTGCAACTAGACGGGAGTCAGCATGTAGAGCCACTTCACAACAGTATTCCCGAAGACAAGGCAACAGAGAGTGCAAAGCTGGTCTCATTTCTACTCTAATCTTCTTCAGTTGTCTTTATTTCACATAAGTTCTTGCTATGCTTTTCACTTATGTCTTGTAGAGATATTGGCATATAAAAATTTACTCATGAATGATCACTTCTTTTACTGCGTCAATATAGTATTCACTTTGACTTATGAGGCCTATCTTGACGATAATAGGTTTCATTTGGTTCCTTTTCAGGTGAAAGAAACCGCTGGAAATGTTGATGAAGCAGTTCGAGAACTTCCAGATGCCAATTCGGTAAATCCAAAATTCTGAACAAAAACTGTTTAAGACTATTTGTAGGTGTTGAATTATACAAGGTTCACAAACTGCTGAACTGACTTTCAGAAACCAGAGGATTTATGGAGAAATCATTCAAAAATTGTTCACGCAAAGCCTCATAGGAAGGGCAGCCCATCTTGGAAAGCAATACAAAAGGTAAAAAGAAAGTTAGTTTACGCTCATCTGTTGGCTTTCTATAGACAGGTCACAGGTATATATGTGCACATAGAAAATGTTTGCTTAGAACAGTGATAATATTTCAGGTTTTGGACAGTGGAGAACCGATAGGCTTGAAGCATTTCAAGCCAATCAAACCACTGGGATCTGGTGATACTGGCAGGTTGGTTTTACACTTTTACTAGTACCACTTTCAAGTGGATCAAGTATTATAGTATGCCACATATTGTTATCCGTTTCTCTGAATAAGTAAAACTGTAACACAAAATACTAGGTCATTCAGTGTTTTTTCAACTTACAAGTTAAACCTAATTTATATAATTTGCAAGCCACAACTTTCCATCAGTAACACCTTTAGGCATACTTTTGTATTAACTAATAATTGTGTTCTAAATTGTATAGGGAGTTTATTTTTGAAAATCATGCTAGTTCCAGCTTTGACCCCTGTCCCTGAATATAAAGATATTAAACAAGATTCCACAAGAAGATAATTGTGGTGGCGCTCTGATTTGATATGCGATAAAAGTTTCCATAATACTAAAAGTTCGTAGATTTTGAATGAAGAGTATTGCTGATTTTCCTGGCTCCTAAATCTTTGTCTATGGAAACAAGTCAATGTCTGCCTTAAATTTATATTTGAAGGGACTATTTATGTTCTCTTGGTTAACTGTGGTATAACTTGTTAATATGCAGTGTGCATTTGGTGGAACTGTGCGGAACTGGCCAATATTTTGCTATGAAAGCAATGGATAAGAGCATAATGCTTAATCGAAACAAGGTAGGGATCTACATTGCAACATCCAACTTGTCGCTGTATCTTTAGTGATTAGAGATTTTTACTTCTATTCCCACCTTGTCATGGCATTTGCAAAGTTATGTGTTTATATAGGATTTTTCTTTTGTTATGATCCCCGGCATCTTTGTGAAGGGATTACTTTGATTTTTGGCTTCTTAGTTTTACATTCTCATTCTTCTATCTTTAATAAGGATCATTTTATCTTTTCTACAGGTGCATAGAGCTTGTGCAGAACGAGAAATTCTAGATATGCTGGATCACCCTTTTCTTCCCGCACTCTATGCGTCTTTTCAGGTTAGATACTTAGAACTTGATCAGAGGGAGCATAATTATGTAGTTATAGTAACTTGAGAGAAACATTATGAGTGCGAAATGCAAATCACATATACACTTAAATCCTTTGAACTAAGCTGTACTATAGCATGAGCATTTGATAGTTGATAAATTCAATGTATCGATAATATCCACCTGAATGTACTTATGTCAGCATATTCCTTCTTTATTTTGATTTCGAATGGTGAAAAAGTTTAACCACCCTTGTCACTTCTTTCATAATCAGCTCTTTTATTTCTTAACTTTTTTTCAGTTTTCATTAATTGAATATGTCTGTGTTTCAGACCAAAACCCATATTTGTCTAATAACTGATTACTACCCTGGTGGAGAGCTGTTCCTGCTTCTAGACAGACAACCAACAAAGGTGTTGAAGGAAGATTCCGCAAGGTAAACCAAATGTAAAACAAATTTGAAGAACTAAACTGTCTACAGTTATACCTATCCGAGAAGCTTTCTACAGAGTCAGTTGAGACTTTGATATCAAATTCTCATGGTCTTTTAAACATTTATTAAGATATTTTCCTTTTTTTCTGCTTTCGATTTGAGTCACACAGTTGCAATGATATCCAAATAAGTTTTTTTTTATTGGACATCATGATGACTAAGTAGTGCTGTCCCTTACCCTAGTTTGATACAGTGGCAAATTTTGAGACAGTCCAACTTGAAATAAGTCCAGCACGTGCTGGAGGATGATCCCTATTTTTTCTTTCTTTTTGTCGTCTTCATTATTATATTTATGTGCCAATTTCAGTAGATAGACAATATTACGCCAGCTTTCCTGCACTAGTATCCTGTGACATTAAACTTTTTTGTTTTGCGCAGGTTCTATGCCGCTGAAGTAGTGGTGGCCTTGGAGTACCTTCACTGTCAAGGTAGCCCTTATATCTAACATGTATTATATGTACAATCAGATCTGAATGATAAAAAGTCTGTATTCATTCTTTTTTAAGTTCTAACTAGTCTAATCCTACCGACTTTTAGACTAGCATGATCAAACAATTTCCTAACAATTGAGGAGAATTCTTGCGCTTGAATCAACAATTGAAGAATCTATATTTTACTTTATGTTCTTCCTTTAAAGCTATTTGCACCATTCACTTTGACTTTAGTTGTATGGAATAATTAGTGCTCGCTACGAATATTTATGGTGAGCGATCATTCAGTTATGTGGCAATGCTGCAAATGGCATGTTAATCAGAGCAAAATCATAGTATATGTACTATTTATGCTCAAGTCTGCAACATATCTGAAAAGTTGAAAAATCCATCTCCATATATCCTGAGTTATCTTCTGCCAACAGGTATAATTTATAGGGATCTGAAGCCTGAAAACGTCTTGATACAGAGCAGTGGGCATGTATCTTTGACAGATTTTGATCTTTCCTGTTTGACATCTTGCAAGCCACAGGTGCTTAACTCCTAACTTTTGTCAAGTTCACAAAATCCTGTTTATTTTCATGAAGTTACTTTGCAAGCAAAATTAGTGACTAATGAATGCCAATACACTGTTTTTGGTGATTTGGACAGCTTTTACTTCCAGAAATCAATGAAAAGAAAAAGCATCAGAAAAGTCAACAGAATCCAATCTTCATGGCTGAGCCTATGCGTGCATCAAATTCTTTTGTCGGAACTGAAGAGTACATAGCTCCGGTTAGACTTTCTCTTTTCCATTTGGTGTTTTATTCTGGAAGTGACTACTGCTGGTTTTCTATGATCGATGCTTCTATTCTGAATATCACAATTTCTTATATGACTAACTGCAAGATTTTGCTCCGAAAATTTAGTCTTTTTTCTTCTACACTTAAAGTTTGTGTCACATGTCTAGCTTTTATTCATTTATATCATGTTCTTTAAATCATCTCTTTTCGCTTGTTTATACCACAGGAAATTATAACTGGAGCAGGGCACACTAGTGCAGTGGATTGGTGGGCTCTTGGTAATTCTTTAGAATCCATTTGAACTTTTGAATGCTTATATTTCCTGATCGTTCTGTCTTCATTTAGACCTTTTCATCTCCATACTCCCTTCAGAAGTTTCTGCTATTTTTGACGAGCAAAATTGTCGCTTGGCAGGCATTCTTTTATACGAAATGCTGTATGGTTATACACCATTCAGGGGAAAGACAAGGCAAAAGACATTCTCAAATATACTACATAAGGATTTAAAATTCCCAGGAAGCATACAGGTATGATCTTTCAATCTAACGAAATTAAGTGCCTCGATGATAAATAGAGAGAATGGAAGCCTTGGTGTAACTGGTAAAGTTGCTGCCAAGTGACAAGGAGGTCACGGATTCGAGCCTGGAAATAGCCTCTTGCAGAAATGCAGGGTAACACTGCGTACAATAGACCCCTATGGTCCGGCCCTTCCCCGGACCTCGCACATAGCGGGAGCTTAGTGCACCGGGCTGCCCTTTTGATGATAAATAGTGACATTTCCTTTTGTGGGAGTGGCTTTTTTCCCCCTGCCAATTGCTAAAACTGTCTATTTATATTCTCCTTTTCCAGGTTAGTCTTCAAGGAAAACAGTTCATGTATAGATTGTTGCATAGAGATCCCAAAAACAGGTTAGGATCCCGTGAAGGAGCAAACGAAATCAAGCAGCATCCATTCTTCCGAGGCGTGAATTGGGCATTAGTTCGATGCATGGTATTGTTATGAACTCTTTTCCTTTTAGCTTGTGAATCTTTCTTGTCTCATCATATGTTTGAATCCTGCTACCATTTCAAGTTATTTGTTGTGTGTCTAACATTCTTAAAATGGTACTATAAATCAGATGATATACTTATGATTTACTGAAAAAAGCCTCTGAAGGATCTAAATCAACTGATCATAGACAGCAGTGACAGTTAGGGGCACAGGTGGATGTAGGACAGGTTCAGTGTGAGTTCAATTGAATTCATTGCCTTCGGGCTCAAATTATGTATATATACATAAAAACAATTTTAAATATAAACATATACTAAGATTTCACTCATTCTGACCATACTGACTCTGGATCTTGGATTCAGCTTAGATGGAGAACTATGTTTATGTGTGTATATACAAAAATGGAGCCAAAATTTGAAGTTTGTGGTTTCTGATTCGCAACTAATATTCATACATATTAATAGATTTCTTGATATAAATATAAGGTATAAGCAAAAGTCATTGGATTCGTTCGAACTTGTAACTAATGGTCTAGGTCAGCCCCTGTGTATATGTCACAGGATGTTTTTACTCTTTCATATTGTGTGTGTATTTCATCCAAAGACTTGAGAATAACATGTGAAAGAACTCTTCAGAACCCTCCCAAACTAGATGCTCCTCATTTTGGAACTGAAGCTGAGAAAGAAGCAAAAGACATCAACCCTGAGATGGAGGATTTACAAACAAACATTTTCTAAAAGGTACTACTAGTATTTCTTTTTCTAATAATTCATTTATTCTACATTAATTATAGTTGGAGAATATAACATATTATTAAATCTGCTGCAGAAATGAAAGTATTTATATTCCAACCATATCAAGATTCAACTGAGTGGAGAAAAGTGGTCCTCAGATCCTCCCTGCAACAGTGACTAGTTAATTTTTTTTTTAAAAAGAAAATGATGGTTCTTCATTTTATTTTTGTTTTATTTTTATGGTTCTTGGTTTGTGCTATTGTTTTTGTATGCATAATTTGGTGTCCTGTAATCCCGTTTCATGAATTCTTCAGTAGATGTTAAGATAAATTAATTTGTTAAGTCTAGTTTTTTTAATTTAACTCATTATTTATTCTATCCAATATAATCCCATTACTTTTAATTACACTTCAGATTATACAGTTTAATAGGCTGACACCATAAATGTCAGATGTTGAAAGATGCTTTATGTTTGTTGGTGGACCCCCTCCCCCCCCCCACCCCCTACCCCGCGGCCCACCATCAAGTGCAAGCTGACTGCCTCAATCTATGATATATGTTTTTCTTCAGTTGTGTTGATATCTTTGTTAAACGGAAATGATATGAGTAATATTTCCTGCAAATTTTTAAAATACACTCAAAACACACAACAGTGGTATTGATTTTGTGTTTGATTAGAAGGCTCTCCTTTCCCCTATCGAGTCAAGTAATTTGCTATTAGAAATTTATTGCTTTATTTCCTCGGTTTCATGTTATGATTTATTTTTTTTGTTAAAAAGATGCGTTTATAAAACTAATGAAGTAGTTTGAATCGGTACAACAGAGGAAATATTACGATCCCCTATCAAATCCGGATATTGTGCCAAGGTATGAAAGACTGTTAATATTACATTCCAAAACATGTCTAGAAAAAATAATTCCTAAAATATCTGTCCAAAAAGATTCATATGCATACATCGAAAAAACTACCAACATAGTCAGTTTCCCAAAAACTTTCCTTCTTAGCCCTTCCTTTGCTAGAAGACCAACTACTCTATTATTCTCCATGTAGCAGTGTCTTGAATATATATAGGAATGTTTACTCCACGAAAAATTAAATAAGACTCGTTCATGCTCTTTTAATTTAACAGAAAAGGAGGTGTGAACCGAAATGCTTTCATTTTCAGTCTTCTCTTGATACACTAGATGAATTTCACATCAATAAAATACGAGGGAAATGTTAGTATAAAAGTAGACGGATCTTAGACTCTAGTGACGCGTTTTAAAGCTGTGCGGGCTAGGTCCAAAATAGACAATATCACTAGTGGGTTGGGCTGTTACATATGTATCAGAGTCACTCCGCGTGCAACCTTGAATGATGGTAGAGCAAACCACATATATCAGTAGACATGTCTTAAACTCTAGTGATAGTGTTTTAAAATCGTGCGATCTCAAATACAAAACAAACAATATCACTAGTGAGTTGGGTTGTTACCCAGAAAAAAAACAAATCACACTTCTAAACTGAATAACTGATAATTTTTTTTTTTCTTTACCTCTATCAAATAATTACATATTTACACACAATAGTTAGCCATGAACGGGTCTATAATAATAAGTACTATGCAAAAAAGCTTGGCCTTTTGAGAGATATAATTATGAAATTGACAGATATAAATATGTTCTCCATATAACTACATGATAGTTAGACGTCACAGTATCTTGAATTTGACGGCATATACATTACTCCACTACTAGAACCCTCGTCGAAGGGGAACATGAAACTGCAGACATAATTAAATCCTTTGTCTAATTTACTCGTCCAATTCATTTTTTTATAATATCTTTTAGGAACTTTTCTTTTTTTATACTAATTTGATTTACGCCCATATTAAACTTAAAGCCACAACAAGTTCTTGAAGAGGGTATGAAAACCTATAATATAAAAATTAAGGACTTCAAATTCTATAGCTAAATCCTTCCGGCTCGGCCGAATTGGTACGAAAGTTGTAACATAAAAACACGACTTATTTGAATAAAATTATAAAAATAAAAATAAAAATAAAATTTTTGACGAGCAATGAGAAAATACCAATTATAAAAATAAAATTTTTGACGAGCAATGAGAAAATACAAGACATCTCATGTATTTTGTGTGATTCATTGTGGCAGCACTTGAAATTGTAATTATTGCAACTTCCCATATATATGTCACATCAATTCTAATAAAGTCTTTCTTCTCCTACTTTTTTCTTTCCATTATTATTCGCACATTTTCCGCATTTAAAGAAAAAAGGTAAAAAAAAAACTAAAGAAAACAATCACAAATTTACCTTAAAGGCTTAAACCCTTTCAGCTCAGGCTAAAGTACCTTTCTTTTCTTGGTAAATTACTTTATTAAAAATCAACATATAATTTTTTATGTTGTGTAAAAGTACATACCTTGTATATACTAGATCAATTTTTTGTAAATAAGTGATAAATATAAGATTTTATATCAACTGATAAAAATGTATGTAAAATTACAGATTACGTATTTATTGACTTAGTGTTTTGCATGTCGGAAAATAATTTTTAAAATATAAATTGAATTATGTTTGCGAGAAAATATTTTATTGGAAAAAACGTTCCATCAAATAAAGGAGAATGACTTCCCTATTTTAGTAATAATGTTTGAAGCTCTTCTCCATCATAATAACCTCAATTCTTAGCTTTATATTACTTCAATTAAAATTTAATATCAATAGTTTCTACTCCTTGGCATGCTCGTTTGCTGCTAGCGGGAAAGCCACTTGAGAATTTGGTTTGGGTGTAATTACATAGTTTGGTATGTTTGTCTCGCCAAATAATTACTTGGTCAGTATAGAATTAGATGTAATTGGAGAGGTGTAATTACACTCCCAATTCTCAAGAAGATGTGAGAATTGGTGATAATTACACTGTGTATTTTAACTTATTTCCTTTATAACTTTTTATTTCCATTATTTTAATTTTTTTATTTTTTTTTAAATTTTTTTTTAGTTTTAAAAATATTTTCTTTGTGCATTATTTATCTTTTATTTCTCTACCTTTACTTCTTGTGAATCTATATGATTGCTCGTATATTTTATTCTTATTGTTTTATTTTCTTAATTTAGCATAACTGCATTATTATTCTAATTTTGAAACTACACTTTCTAATATTAGAAAAATGAGTCATTAACAAACTTGGCATATAATGGGTGATGCCATTAAAGTAGAATTTCATTGTTAAATGGGCTATAAACTTATTATGTTTCCTAATCTTAAGTTGTATTGAGACTTATTTTTATTATGTTGGAATTTGACTTTTTGGATTTTGAAATTGTGTTATATTTATGGTTATTACTTGTTTTAGTAGTATTGACATGTTATTTCACATTGCATATTGTTCATTTTTTAGTTATAGTTGATATATTAGTTTTGTCAAACATTTGAATAATGTTATGACATTATAATTACAAATATTAATTTATTTTATCAAACATGCATTCTATGGTGTCATTACAAAACGTATGTTTTTAATTTTTATAATTAACTAAACTAAATATTATATATATATA
>ML344867.1:0-106639 GCA_005239505.1 Nicotiana paniculata | reverse complement strand
TATAGTGCGGCTCGGTAGAGTAAAATAGATACTATATATAATGCATGCTGGACTCATGGAATCCCGCTCTAAACCTTTCGGAGTGACGTAAGGTAGTTGCATCCTCGATTAAGATTATGGACATCATACCATCAATATGAACTTCACTAGGTCTCAAGGATCATACATACTTTCTTAGAATAACTTTGTAAGGAAAGAACAACATGGACAACCTTAGTTGCTAGGAGTAGATTCATTATGAAATAGCGTATCGTTTACGTTCGCTTCACTTTAGATCATGCCAAAAGAAATAAGGAAGTGACTTAACATACCGTTGCAATCTTCTCTACAATCGTCAACAAAGCTCAATATGATCTTCTTACGTCTACAATGAGTAACCTGACTTCGTCATCATCATATAAGCATTGTAACTCTCATATTTCAAACCCAATATTCTACAAGAAAACGGACAGCACCTTCCCTATTTTTACTACATCCCATATGTTACCAAAAGTCATCAAACAGCCCAAACAACAGCAATATAATTCACAATAAGCTCTCCGATTAGTTCAACAATCATTTTGAGCGGCAACCTCGATCGGAATCCGTATAAACCATATCACCCATTATAGACTTCTTACATTAACTTAAGAACATCATTAATATGATAACTAAGTAATTCATCAACGATTCCATCCTTATACCATATATTTATAACAAAGGAAACAATCCACAACTCCAACTTTCTTCAATTTACAACTTAATTCACTAGTTCATGTCTCCAACCATTTAACTTAATAAACATCAAGATAACCTTAAGCACCTGCAACAACACAATATACATACCTCCTACAGTAGCTTCAAGTTGAAATCCAAGTTATATTTAGCTTACAACAGCCCTCAATGGCAATACAACACCATAGTAGTGACTTAAGCCAATTCAAGTATTATCGTGTAGTTTATTATCCTAAAAACTTAACCAACATACAAGAAAGCTTAAGAACAATTAGTAGGATATTATAATCACCATAAACATTATGAAAATCTTTAAATTTCAGCATAACACAGCCCACAACTATCTTCAATGACAACACAACCTCAAAGAAGTGTTATTCTTAACTAGAACTAACTTTTGATGTTGAAATATGGTGTAATCTATTTGAAAGACTTGAAATAGCCTAGGGTTGATATGAAAACCATGGTAGAGTATTTTACAGAATATAAACCACTTAAAATAACCTCCCACACGAGCTGGAACCACCCAAAAATCAGCAACAACAAGAAGAACAAGAAACTTACTAGCGCGATGGGATTTCCGACACTTGCTTTGTGTTTTTTGCCCTTTGGTTGGTCTTGGATCATGAGAGAACATTGAGAGAGTGTCACGCTTAAAAAGCCGATTTCAGTGAAAATCCTTTGAAAAAATGTAATTTCCAACATTTTCAATAAAATGTCCAAAAAGTTTAGTGTAAAATGATATGAATCATAAGTAGCCACTCAGGCAAAAACATGAATAATAAAACGCTCCTCGGGCATAAGATCACTCAGAATTAGTCCCTCAGCATGCGTCACAATCACTCGTAATCAGCCCCCCGGGCAACCTCACGAACCTCACAGCCACTCATGCCTCCCAATCACTCGTCACTCAGCAGTTGACACTCGCACTCAGTAGGTACCTGCGCTCACTGGGGGTGTACAGACTCCGGAGGGGCTCCTACAGCCCTAGCACTATATCGTTGCGGCGTGCAGCCCGAACCAATATCGTTGCGTGCAGCCCGATCCAACATATCTCGTTGCAGCATGCAGCTCGATCCATATATATATACATATATATATATATATATATATATATATATATATATATTGTTTCGGCGTGCAGCCCGATCCATATATACTCCTCACAATATAGGCTCTCGGCCTCACTCAGTTAGAAACCTCTCAAAAGCCACTTGGGCTATCAGTAAAACGGGGTACTCGACATAAAAATATCATTTTATGCATCAAAGTAGTGTAAATGAGACTGAATTTTAAATCAGTTAAGCATAATATGAATGAGTGTAAATCATAAGTCAACACAGTGAGGAATAGCAGTAAAAATCCCCCAAGGGGTCTAAACACATGGCACGAGGCCCAAATATGGCATTCCACCCAAAACATAGTAATAATCTTTAAACATGAAATATCATATGGATTATAATCAAATAAGCAACTTAATAGTTGCTACGGGACGGACCAAGTCACAATACTCATCGGTGTACACCACACACTCATCATCTAGTATGTGCGCCACTCCAAAATAGTGATACAGTGTGAAGTCCGAGGTTTCATACCCTCATGACAAGATTTACAGTCATTATTTACCTCAAACCAGCCGGAAAACTACTCCGCGATGCTCTTGCCCCTTGAATCGGCTCCTGAATGCTCTGAATCTAACCAAAACCAGATTAATAACATCAATATATGCTAGGGAGACGAAACCCATTCGAAAATTATCAAGATTAGGCACAAATCCCGAAATTGACCAAACCCGACCCCCGGGCCACGTCTTGGAATTTGATAAAGATTACAAAACCAGAATCCTTATTCTCTCACGAGTCTATACATAGCAAGAACATCAAAATCGGACCACAATTTCCCCTTCAATTCGTCAATTAAAGTCTCCAATTTCCCATGTCCTAACTTCCCCAATTTTTACCTAAAAAACATGTAATCTAGTAGGATTATTCGATGATAATTCAATATTATGGAGTAGAAATGATCGCAAGTGACTTACCTCAAGATTTCCCATGACTTCTCGCTCAAAAATCGCCCCAAGCCGCGTTCTTTTCGTCCAAAAATGTGGAAATGAACTAAAAAAACAAGTCAGCTCAATAAAAACACGAATCTGGTCGCTAAAATCCCAAATCCCGTCGCTAAGAGTTCCGAATCTGGTCGCTAAAGGTCCGCAGCAGATCCTACTGCACCAGCAATGTTTATTTTCACTAAAAAGGCTCTAACTCCACCATATGAACTCGAAACTCGATGATTCTTGTTCCTATGAGTCAAAAATAAGAATACGAAGATATCCATTCAATTAAAACTCAATTCGGAGGTCATTTTCTCAACGCGATACCCATTTAGCTCGTTAAACAATTAACTCATGTTTCGCGTCAAAAAGCCAATCGCGACTTGATAAAATTAGACCAAACTTTCCATATCACTCCTATAATTCATTATCAAAATCGCAGAAGTCTCGAAATCAAATTTCGATCTCTAGAACTAAAAATGGACCTTTGGGTTATCACATGCTTATGCTTAAAACACCAAAATCTTTTAAAAACTCTTCCAAAACTTATCCGAGCCTCATGGGACCCCAACCAAGTATACTAACAAGTTCCATATATGACACAAACTTAGTCGATGCCTCAAATTACATCAAAAAATGCTAAAACAGTGAATCACACCCAAATTCTAGCTTAATGAAACTAAGAACTTCCAACTTTTATATTTGATGCCGAAACCTATCCAATCAAGTCTGATTAACCTCAAATTTTGCATACAAGTTAAAAATGACACAAAAAACCTATTCCAACTTCTGGAATTGACCTCGATATCAAAATTTCCACTGTTGACCGAGAAACACCAAATTTTCAATTTCGCCAATTCAAGCCTAATTTTACCACGGACCTCCAAATCACATTCCGAATGAGCTCCCAAGTACAAAATCACCTAACGGATCTAACCAAATCATAAAAATCAAAATCCGAGATCGAATACAAAAAAGTCAAAACATGGTAAAACCTTTCATATTTAAAGCTTCAAGCTAAGAATTGTTCTTCCAAATCAATTCTGATTATCCTGAAAACCAAAACCGACGATTTACATAAGTCATAATAAGTCATAAGGGGCTAGTCATGCCCGATAACTGGCGAGCAAAGTGCAACTGCTCAAAATGACCGGTCGGGTCGTTACATCTTCCCCCACTTAAACATACGTTCGTCCTCGAGCGTGCCCAGAGTTGTCAAAAATCACCTAACAGATCTAACCAAATCATAAAAATCCAAATCCGAGATCGAATACTAAAAAGTCAAAACTTGGTCAAACCTTTCATATTTAAAGCTTCAAGCTGAGAATTGTTCTTCTAAATTGTCACAACCCCAAACCTAACTGGCCGTGATGGCGCCTATCATGATACTAGGCTAGCCAATTCACTGAAAACAACATAATGATTTTCCATTTAACACGTCAAATATCCGAATTTTCATAATAATTATGTTTCTTAAACATTTAGAAAACAATAACAATTATTAGAACATCTAAGCACAGTCCCAACATCCGGAGTGAACCATCATGACCATCTAAGAGATGATACAGACTAATACAAATCCTCTACCACAACAAGTCTGGGAAGTAAAGTACAAACGATAGAATAGGAAGGAGAAAGAGTAGTGATGCAGACGCCCAGCAACTACCTCACAAATCTCTGAACAATGCTCCAAATGGGGTAGCTCAACTATCGGCCCCGATACCTCAATCTGCACACAAGGTGCAGGGAGTAACGTGAGTACGCCAACTCAGTAAGTAACCAAGTATCTAAAAACATGAGTGTAGTGACGAGCATTTATAAATAATGTAAATCCATATAATAAGTGATTGTGGAAATAAGTAAATCAAGTTAGGAATTTACATTTCCGAGTACTTCATAAAACTACAGTTTCCATTTAAAAATCTCGTATAAAAACATTTATCCAACATTTATTATTAGAGGCTCAGTGTAAAGAAGAGTGAAAAACAGTAGTTTCATACAATATAAGCCCCTCGGGCACAGTATCACTCATAGTAAATCCTCTCAGTCACTCGTGACTCTACTCTCATAAGTCAATGCCCACACTCGGCACTCTCACTCATCAGGTACCATATAACAACTGTTGCGGCATGCAGTCCGCTCCAATATGTGTATATATATATATATATATTGCTGCGACGCGCAGCCCGATCCATATATAATGTATATTGTTGCGGCGTGGAACCCGATCCATATAACATACGCTGCGGCGTGCAGCCTGATCCATATAACATAAGCTGCGGCGTGCAGCCTGATCAATATAACATACGCTGCGGCGTGCAGCCCGATCCATATAATAGTCGAGTGCGCTCACTAGGGATGTACAGACTCTTGGATGGGCTCCTTCAGCCCAAGCGCTTTATTTATGCGGCGTGCAGTCCTATCCAATATATATATTGTTGCGGCGTGCAGCTCGACCCATACTTAATGTGTATTGTTGCAGCGTGCAGCCCGATCCACATATAATACATATATATTGGTGCGGCGTGCAGCCCGATCCATACATAATATATATTGTTGCGGCACGCAGCCCGATCCATATGTAATATATAACATATATATTGTTGCGGCGTGCAGCCCGATCCATAACTATCCTCACATACTCGGCTCTCGGCCTGGACATATATATTGATGTGGCATGCAGCCTGATCCATAACTATCCTCACATACTTGGTGCTCAGCCTCACTCAGTAATCCTCACAAGCAACTCAGGCAATTAATCTCAACTCACGGGACTCATCCCAAAATACTAGCCACTCGGGCAATTCATCTCAACTCACGGGGCTCAGCCCAAAATACTTCCCAGAGTATCAAAGCAGTGTGATAACAGTGAAAATAACAACAAGTAGGAAACATGACTGAGTTCACAAAGGTTCTATCAAGAGTGAGAAAATAGTGTAAAAGGCCTAAATAGGTCGGCACAAGTCCCCAAACATGGAAAATACCCCTGAGGGTCTAAACAGGTCGGCACAAGGCCCCAAACATGCAACCCATAAACAACCCATATACAAATATAAATTTCTGAAACACATGATATCATAAGGTTTCAAATCGAAAACGCGGCTTAATAATCGATACAGGACGGCCCAGGTCACAAAACCTATCGGTGCACGTCCCCACGCTCGTCACCTAGCATGTGCGTCACCTTATTTAACAAAACAATATCAATATACCAGGGTGTCATACCCTCAGGTTTAGAGTTACAATCGTTACTTACCTCAAAACAGCCCAAAAGCTACTCCGCGATGTTCTTGCCCCTCAAATTTGCTCCCAAATGCCCTGAATCTAACAAAAATCAGATTAACATCATCAATATATGGTAACGGAACAAAACCCAATCGAAAGATATAAATTTTAACAAAATTCTCGAAATTCGGCAAAATTCGAGCCCCGGGCCCACATCTCGGAATTCTATAAAATTTACATCACTAGAATCCTCATCATCCCACAATTCTATACATACCAAAAACACCACAATCGGACCACGATTGCCCACTCAAATCACCAAAAGAATTTCCAAATTTTTTCTCTCATTCTTCCCAACTTTTCTACTTTAATTCCTCAAATTTCAAGCCTAATCCGTAACAAAATAACATAGAAACGAGTCTTTAATCTGGGAAACTTACCTCCACTGAAGACCCTCGAATTCCTCCTTCAACTGTCTCTCAAACCAGCTCAACCCGCATGCAACAATGGAAGAAATGAGCAAAATTTCGCGGAGACACCTATTTATATTTTTTGTCCAGTTAATCAACACCTGCGAACAAATTCCTCACACCTGCGGTCCAGGTGCGCACCTGAGAAATCCTATTAACAGTCCAATTCTCGCACCTGTGAGTCCTTTTCCACACCTGCAGTTGCGCACCTGCGGCTCCCCATCCGCAGGTGCGGCCACACCAGTAAAATAACACCAGGAGCTATTTGCTTCAAATTCCTAAGTCCGAATCTCCGCTAACCATCCGAAATCAATCCCGAGCCCCTCGGGTCCCCAACCAAACATACAAACACACCCATAACATAATTCAAACTTATTTGAGCCTTCGAAACACCAAAAACAATGCAAAAACACCAAAATTACATCAAATTCAAACCTATGAACCTTGAAACTTCTAAATTTCGCCAACGATGCTGAAACCAACCAAAACACATCCGATTGACCTGAATATTTGCACACATATCCAAAATGACATTACAAACCTGTTCCAACTCCCGGAATTCCATTCCGACCCCGATAGCTTATTTTCCACTGCCGACCGGAAATCACCAAAAACTAACTTTCGCCAATTCAAGCCTAATTCTACACCGGACATCAAAACCACATTCCGAACACATTCCTAAGTCCCAGATCACCCAACGAAGCTATCCGAGCCATAAAATCCATATTTCGTGGTTGTTGACCAATAAGTCAACTTTTGGTTGACTTTTCCACTATTGAACAAAGATAAGAGACTAAGTGTCTCATTTCTCTCCAAAGAAATCGCTCCGAACCCGAGCCGACCAATCTAACACAACGAATGAAGCTGAACCACATATAATGAAGCAAAAACGGGGCAACGGGCTAAACTCTCAGAACGGCCGGCAGGGTCGTTACATCTTCCCCCACTTAAATGTACGCTCGTTCTCGAACGTGCCAAGAGTTGTTCTCCAACACCATCGAACTGCCGCGTAACCTACCATGCACATACTCGGGGGTGATCCCACATCACCCTATCCCACTTCTGAAGTAATATACAGGATCAGAATTCCACAACTATAAACTGAACAAGTATGAACATGTATGAACATGTTGGATCAAGCCATATACACACCCCAGATGAAATCACATAATACACCACATGACTCAAACACTCCTAGCGCTAACTCTTAACCACAATAACTGCTCAGAACAACTCAATATCGGTACATAATCTCTTATCGAGAATACCTCACTCTAACACCTTCATATACTGACGATGATGAAGGAAATACGTAGAAACTAAAAACCATTCGTCCGATCAGTCAGACATGAAGCTCTCCCTTCCCAAACAGGAAATATAGCAGATTTCTAAGCTGACTCCCGGTATTTATCCTTCCAACTATGCTGTAGACAATTCTGACAATATTCATTCTAGGTAAAATGACCCTTTCTCATCCAACACGGCCACTCTAATGACATGACACATCGATAAAATTCGAAGCCAGAACATGTGCGACTCGTGCACTCAATAGCAACACCCCAATGTAATCAAATTATATAAAAGATTCACAAACACGAGAGGAATGCCCTGCCATTAACAATTACCACCACAACATCATGCTAAAAGCCTGGCACACATCGCAAAAATCAATACACAGGAATCTAATACCAATGGTCATACCCCTACATAATCTCTGCTACACTGCGCAATCTCATACAAATGCTGGTCCACATGAAATACCACGAGCCACCTTGCTCAAAATCAATAACCATTCGAAATTCGACATCAAGTACTCAAAGTGCATTGCCATACCACGGGGAAACCGTACGATACCATGCAACACGAATCAGAAGGTACATAACCAACACGTCTCAATCCCGCAATATCCAATTACTTACCTTACTCAAACCTAGCTATAGAGCCCAATTAGAACCGCACCATATGTGCATATAACCAATAATCACCACTCCACGCAACACCAAAGGGTAGCTCATAGATCATCCCAAAACATGAATAAATTCAATCACAATCAAATGGTACATTCCTCAAAAATAGAAATTCGGAGTCAGCAATTCCGACTCAGTGCAGAACACACACTCATACAGGCCTACCAATAATAAGAATCAATTCTGGTCACCCACAACAGATAGATAACTTACCAAAAAGTTCATAATGACTGAATCATGGTACATACTAACATCTAACTAGCTTTGCTCACATCTTCACAGTTCACTACCACAAAATAACCTGTTTATGAGAACTCTCAGTCTCGAAGTCCATGAAGCGCATGAATTACCATATCCGATCTCAATTCCACCGCTCGAATACATAGAATAACCCTAATATTCATTCATCCAATAGAACCCATTTAACCAATATAGTACATTACGACCTGTATCGAAGAATTTCCATTACTCGAGCCATTCCCGGACTCCACCTCTGCACGTCATAACTGATCCACCAATATACCTCGAACTGAAACCAATACAGCACATAATCGTGAAATCAACTTATCATTAACAGACTCCCCCACTTGGCTCAAAGCCAATGATCAAGACAAACAATAACACACAATGCCCATAATAACACAACCCGTCTAACAACTCAAGTAATATGCAAACTCGCATTCACCATTGTAATAGTCATGCCAATTTCCACAAGCGATTTAAACTCAATTACAATATATATCATTTACTAGGAGAAGCTAACGTACTACCGAACAACATAAGGATCACACACCCCAGGACAACCCGTAGGAGATACCCCTGCCGGCTTAGCCTCAAACTGATATCTCTCTCTACACTTCCAAAGATCATAACTATAAAGCAATCACTACACCCTTATGCATCTAAACATAAACAACGCCTACGCTCGAGGCATCACAATATGCAGTATAAGAACCTGAAGCTGATGGCGGAACTAACACTTCAAAAATTTTTGCATACAATATCTTCTCCCTCAAGGCCTGAAGCACAACTCTCAAATGCTGCTTATGATCCTCCCGAGATTGGGAATACACCAAGATATCGTCAATAAACATGACGACGAAAGAACCTAAATAAGGCCGGAATACACGGTGCATCAAGTGCATAAAGGCTGCTGAGGCATTGGTCAACCCGAATGGTATTACCCGAAACTCATAATGACCATATCTAGTCCTAAAAGCAGTCTTCGGAAGGTCTGGCCCCCGAATCTTCAACTGATGATAGCCAGAACGCAAGTCAATCTTGGAAAATACCCTGGCACCCTGCAACTGATCATACAGGTCATCTATACGAGGCAACGGATACCGGTTCTTCACCGTAACTCTGTTCAGCTGCCGATAATCAATACACATACGCACAAAACCATCCTTCTTCTTCACAAACAACAACGGTGCACCCCCAAGGTGACACACTAGGCCGAATGAACCTTTTATTTAGGAGTTCTAGAAGCTGCTCCTTTAATTCCTTTAGCTCCGCTGGTGCCATACGATAAGGTGGAATAGAAATAGGTTGAGTGCATGTACCAGTTCAATACCAAAATCAATGTCCTTGTCAGGTGGCATGCCTGGCAGGTCTGCAGGAAGCGCGTCCGGAAAATCACGGAACACAGTAACCGAATCAATAGCGGGATTCTCACCACTGACATTCCTCACAAAAGCCAGGTACGATAAACACCCTTCTAATCCATACATTGAGCCTTCAGGTAGGAAATCACCCTGCTAGGCACACACTTAGAAGAACCTCTCCACTCAACCCTCGAAAATCCTGGCATATCTAAGGTCACGGTCTTAGCGTGACAATCAAGAATAGCATGACATGGAGATAACCAATTCATGCCCAATATCACATCAAAATCGACCATGCTGAGTGGCAGTAGGTCCACTCGGGTCTCCAGACCCCCAATAGATATCACACACGACCGATACACACGGTCCACAACAACAGTATTGCCCACCGGAGTCGACACATGAACAGATGTAACGGAAGGCTCAAGGGGCCTATCTAGAAAATGGCAAAATATGATGAAACATAGGAATATGCTACCCCTGTCTACGCGTATACGCCAGGATGCTATCAAACATTACAATAACAAAGGAGTGCTGATACTGCTGGAATACATCGTTAATCAAATACACAAACTCTACTGGGGCAATGATTAGCCCAAAAGACATCACAAGGAACTCATAACTCAATAGAAAGATCCGCTTCACTCCACAACTAAACAACATGAGAGGTCTTCCAATACACTCACAACTCGAAGCCAAATACCGAATCGCGACAGAAATTAAACACTTAATAGTTCTTGCCACATTCCCAGCCACTCATTTTGCCACAAATCACAGTCTGAAAACATCTAACCTTCAAATCACACTCACCACATAGGCATCCAGCCACAAAGTCCCGTCAATAAGGACATCTATTTATATTTTTTGTCCAGTTAATCCGCACCTGCAGACAAATTCCTCGCACCTACGGACCCTCACCTGCGGTCCAGGTGCGCACCTGCGAGATCCCATTAACAGTCTAATTCTCACACCTAAGAGTCCTTTTCCGCACCTGTGACCACGCACCTGCGGCTCCCATCCACATGTGCGGCCACTCCAGTAAAACAACTCCAGCAGCTATTTGCTGCAAATTCTTAAGTCCGAACCTCCGCTAACATTCCGAAACCAATCTCGAGCCCCTCAGGTCCCCAACCGAACATACCAACACATACCATAGCATTATTCAAACTTATTTGGGACTTCCAAACACCAAAAAAATGCAAAAACACCAAAATTACATCAAATTCAAGCCTATGAACCTTGAAACTTCTAAATTTCGCTAACTATGCCGAAACCAACCAAAACACATCCGATTGGCCTAAAAATTCACACATATCCAAATTGACATTAGGAACCTGTTGCAACTCCCGAAATTCCATTCCTACCCCGATAGACTATTTTCCACTGCCGACCGAAAATCGCCAAAAACTAACTTTGGCCAATTCAAGTCTAATTCTACATCGGACATCAAAACCACATTACGAACACACTCCTAAGTCCCAAATCACCCAACGAAGCTATCCGAACCATAAAATATGCATTCCGAGGTCGTTTACCAATAAGTCAACTTTTGGTTGACTTTTCTATTGTTGAACTAAGATAAGAGACTAAGTGTCTCATTTCTCTCCAAAGAAATCGCTCGAAACCGAGACAACCAGTATAACACAACGTAATGAAGTTGAACCACATATAATGAAGCAGAAACGGGAAAAACGGGGCTAAACTCTCGGAACGACCGGCCGACTCGTTACACAAATCTATTCTGATTATCCTGAAAACCAAAACTGACGATTTAATTAAGTCATAATACATCATACGGGAAAATTCATGCCCGAGAACTGGCGAGCAAAGTGCAAATGCTCAAAACGACCGGTCAGATCGTTATATTATTCTTGTTGCGGCGTGCAACCCGATCCCACATGTCCACCCTTATTCTTCCTTGTTGCGACATGCAACCCTCTCCTACCAGACAGTCACATTTCATCATTTATAATAAAGAGTTCACAATTTAGATAAAAAAAATTCTTCAAAACATTTATATCTCAATTCATGTAACGCAAAGTTGTACAATTAAGGAACTTCACAATTTACTACTATATAGGGAAACCAACCGAAATGTATCATGAAACACTAACAATCAGCTCAACCATTAATATACCACAATGAAGCTAAAGAATAATTAATACTTTAAAATAAGGGAAAACAATCTTTAACAACTATAAGTCGAAAAAAATAAGTAGACATGGAAGAATCAATAATCATGGAACAATTAAGACAGGAATATAATAAGTCGGAAACGGGGAAGGGATCATGCTAAACATATAATTTGGTGGTGCATAGGTACTCGTCACCTCACCTATACACCACACACATGAAATTTCACATAGCATTTAAGTCGGGGATTCATAATCCCTCAAGTCAAGGTTAGACCAAACACTTACCTCAATTTTGCAGGCCACTCACCGCTCAATTACGGCTTTTCCTTTCGAATTCGCCTCCAACACACTCGTATCTAATCATATTTAGTTCAATATCATTAATTAGTGCTAAATGAATTAACTTTAATGCAAAACTATGGTTTTCCTAACTTTTTCCAAAAAAAAGTTAAAAAACGACCCTAGGCCCGCTTGGTCCAAACTCGGGGTTCGGACCAAATTTCGTTTATCCATTCACCCCCGAGCATGCATGTGTAATTAGTTTCGAAATTCGACCCCAATTCAAGGTCAAAATTCCGTTTTTACAAAATTCTCTAATTCTACCCATACCCCCAATTTCTACCATGAAAACCCTTGATTTTTTATTGAAAAAGTGATGAAAAACAATGGGTAATTGAAAGAAAATATTTTAGAATCATTTACCAACACTTTCGGGAAGAACTTGTATGTTGAAAATTGCCTCGAGGTCTTCTTTGTTTTGAAAATATGAAATAATGGCTTCTTCTCGTTTTTAATTGTGTATTTAAAACATTGGACAGACCTTCATCGCGTTCGCGATGGGCCTGTCGTGATCGTGGAGAATTATGACCAAATGGCCTTCGCGTTTGCCTAGATAGGCTCGTGTTCGTGATGCTTTGCGGCCTTTTGTCATCAGGTTCGCGACCAGATGGTCGTGTTCGCGTAGAAGAATTCGAGGCTCCCCTCCCCCAGG
The DNA here is from genome assembly GCA_005239505.1 of Nicotiana paniculata. Taxonomy (NCBI): domain Eukaryota; kingdom Viridiplantae; phylum Streptophyta; class Magnoliopsida; order Solanales; family Solanaceae; genus Nicotiana; species Nicotiana paniculata. The sequence continues at coordinate 93,483 of ML344867.1, read as the reverse complement.
CCCATACTCAACACGTTCGTGATAGCCTGGTCGCGATCGCGAAGGGTAATCTCCCCAGTGCTTCACGTTCGCAACCAAGGTTACAAGTTTGCATAGAACAAAATGACCCCAGTGCAATTACTCTTCGCATCGCGAAGAAGAACGCACCAGTGCACCTATAGCAGCAAAACAGCATAAGTTAATAAGTCTGAAACACCCTGTATCCTATCCAAAACTTACCCGAGCCCGCGGGGCTCAAAAATAAACATGCACGCAGGTCTAAGAACATCATACAGACTTGCTGGTGCGATAAAATCACAAAAATAACACCTAAAACTACGAATTTAACATCAAAACTCATGATTTCCTCAAGAACATTTCAAATTCACTATTTTCTCAACCGGATGTCCAAATCACGTCGAATGAACTCTGATTCCCACCAAATTTCACAGATAGTACTTAAACATTATAAAAAACTTGTACCACGCTCCGGAACAAAAATACAGGCTCGCTACCAATGGTTTCAAACATTAATTTATTTCTTTATTTCCTTTAAAATCTAGCATAACAATTTTCTTCAAAATTTGATTTCTAAAGCTAGGGACCTCGGAATTCATTTCCAGGCATATGCCCAAGTCCCATAGTTTACTGCGGACCTCCTGGGACCGTCGGAACACGGGTCCGGGTCCATGTAGTCAAAATTTTGACAAAAATCAACTAAAAATCAAATTTTAACTCTAAAAGTCATTATTTCTTATATTTTAACATAAAGGATTTCCAGATTCACATCCGGACTGCGCACGCACATTGAGGTAAATAAAATAAATCTTTTAAAGGATAATGATCCTGGAATGGAGTTTTAATTCATAAGATGACCCTTTGGGTCATCACAATCTCCACCTCTTAAACAAACGTTCGTCCTAGAACAGACATAGAAAGTATCTGAACTGGCGAACAAGTGTGGATATCTACTCCGCATGTCCGACTCGAACTCCCAAGTAGGTTCCTCAACAGTCTGACTTTTCCACTGCACTCGAACTGAAGGGTAACTCTTTGACCTCAACTGACGAACCTGCCGATCTAAAATGGTTATCGACTCCTCCTCGTAAGTCAAATCCTTGTCCAATTGGATAGTGCTAAAATCTAACACGTGGGACGGGTGTTTAACCAAAGAATTAGATTCTTTGAACAAAGCTATTTTTAGGATAAACACAGGTTTCTGATAACCAAGGAAATACTGATTATTGTAAGTAATTAAATAAAGAAAAATCAATAAGATGCACGAAAGTTAAAGTGTATTGCAATAGTAGTTTGGATGATCCTTACAGGTTATATTTTACTCCCTTATATAGGAAATTTCCTAATATAACGTCTTCCGTTTTCAATGATTGAGCATTAATGACTAATTAGGACATTAATGTAATGTTACAATGAGTAACCGTAATTGTTGCGTGAATTTTGTGTAACGTGTGGATCACTAATTGAAGATCTCTGAATCTACCCTTTGTTCCGCCCAGAAATATTTTGACCGTGTTTCATCATCTTCTCAATCAGGTTGAGACTTCCGTAGCTAATTAACTCGTGGGTGTGATTTGTCGTGCCTCTTTGCCTCATACCTCTTCATAGAGTCCCGTCCAATTGTTGTGTCTTCATTTATCCACGTAAACTTCTGGGTCATAAAGATTTATTACACGTGTGAAGCTCTTTTTTACCAATACAGATAGTCCCCCCACTTACCACATATTTATCGATTAATATTTGGTAAGTGGATACTCATTTATGGCGGGAATATTTTGCTACCGCTTCACTCGAAACATTGCATCTTTTTCTGAACGTAGGCTGTTTAACCAAAGAATTAGAACCTTTGAATAAAGCTTATTTTTAAGATGAATACGGGTTACTGATAATCAAGGAAATAAAGAAAAATGAATAACAGACAATATTGCAGAAATATAGAAAAGCAAAGTCAATTATATTCGAGAATCAGATGCCTTTACAAGCTTTATTCCCCTCCCTTATATAGGAGATTCTTATAACGTACAAATTTTGCTATGGTTGCTCATTAATGACTAATTATGACATTAATGAGGCGTTACAAAGGATAACGGTAATTGGGGTACGGTTAAATAACGTTCGAGTAATCAATTGTGGGTCTTTGAATCTGCATGTAGCTTTGTCTAGATTCATTCTGACCGTGCCTCTCTCCTGTTTTGATCAGGTTGAGTTTCCTGTGGCTGATAAGCTCTAGGGTTTACTAAATCGTGCCTCTTTGTACCGTACCTCTTCAAAGAATCACATCCAGCTGTCGCGTTTTCCTGTGTTCACGTGACTAGCTGAGTTGTCAAAAGCTGGCTTACGTGTGAAACTCTTTTTTACCAATACATAGGCGTCGCTTGTCACTTCCATTTAATGCTTATGCCACGTGGCATTTCCGGGTTGGTTCTGCAATTGTTCAGCGTCTTTTAGGGCTTTTTGCGGCTGCATTAGTCACGAAGTGACATCTTCAATCATGGCTTTCACATCATTGTTTTTTCCCATTTTTGATGGTTGTCTTCGAGTAAAAATACCGCTTTTCTTTTCTTTCACGAAAAACATCTAACTTTCAAACATTATTTGTAAAGAAATTTTTCCTTGTCTTTGTAGATATGTCTTCTTCAAGAGAGTCATAAACGTAGATGATTTGACTCGCTCTTCTGCTCCAACACGGAGTAGGAGAGGCGGCAGGTTGAGGAGTTTAGGCTCTACTCCTTCAAGGGGTTCTTCCTCTTCTCAAATTAGCTCCCCTCCTTCTTCTAGGTCTTTAACTTCTCCGAGGGCTAGGGCCTCTAGATCTTCGTCCAAAGGTAAAGAACATCACGAACCTTTGCGCGAACCGAGGGTCAATGAAATAGTACCTGCGGAGTTCACTTTTGCTATGGATATTCAGGCCCTTAGAGATCAGCTTTCTTCATTATCGTCTCTTGATAGTGCTGACAAGTACCCTACCCAATTCACTGAAGGTTTAATTCCTCTTATACGCAGGGACTGTTATTGGATTCCGATTTTCCTGTAATTGTTCCAAATATTAATCAAAGAATAATGTCTTACCTAAGGGGACATTCTTTTGTTTATACCTATCCCTTTACATTAGGGTTCAACCCTCCCATCGACCCAGTAATCATCGAGCTTTGTCGATTTTTCAAAATTTGCTTGGGACAAGTCAGTCCTCTTATATGGCGAGTTCTTGCATGTCTTAGATACTTGGATACCTTAGCTTCGATCCCCTTTACCTTTCATCATCTTGTTCACCTCTATTACCCAATGTTGTTCCGTCAGGGAATTTTTACCCTGGCTGCTAGGAGTAAAAGGGTGTTAGTGACTTCTGAAGATGATAAGGATCGAGGTTGGTTTCTTCGGTATGTTGTTGTTCCTACTGCTGGTTTAGTGGGTGAAAGGAATCTTCCCTTCCCTGAGAAGTGGAATCTTGCACGTGAGTACATTTTTGCTCACATTCCTTTCTTTTTGCTTTAGATATCTTATCAATACCGTAGTTTTTTCTTCTTTTTGCAGCAATCATGGGAACCATCGAGAATGTCTCCGGTTTCAGAGATTGGGTAGAAAAACTTTTGTTAATCGCTCCATTGGAAGAACGTTCATGGAAGTACCTCTCTAAGAGGTTTTGTTGGAGATTTAAGACTCATGGTAAGTGAAGTTTCTGTTTGCTACTTGTTTCTTTCTTTGATCATTATTTAACCCTTTCCTTTTGACAGGGTTTCCTGCTCGTGGAGTTTCTGCATCCGTGTCTGTTCCCAAGTTATCCCTGGCTCAGGCCCAGGAGATCATTTCAAGCTCTTCTTCTTCAAAAAGGAAAGCAGGTGGGTCAAGGACCTCGGAGGAAGAGGAGGAAGAAGAGGGCTCTTTAATCCATAGGTCACGCAGAATGAAGGTGGTCTCAGACAACGAGTCTACACCTGTTATTGATCCTTCTGTACCTGAAGTTGAATTTTCTGCCCTTGAGGATGCTTCTCCCTCTTCCGTGCGTGATTCTATTGATCATTTATTCTGGGAAGGCTTTGGTCCTGTTGCTGATGAAGCTTCCCTGGTTGTTTTCTCTCCTTCTCTTAGACAAATCCCCTTCACTGTTCCAGTTATTTCTCCTGCCCCCGTGCCTATTCCTGCTCCTGTTCTTGCTCTCACTCCCATGGCTTTTTCGGCTCCTCAGACTTCCTTGCACGTGGCTCATGCATCAGTTCCTGTTTCTGCGCCTTCTCTTTCAGAAGTAGGGTCTTCCAGCAGGGAGATGAGGCAGGTGATGATAGAAGTTCCGGCAGAGGGTAGCCTCTTTAAAAAGTATGGCCAGCCTGAGGTGTTGTTGAAACCGTTGATAGGTCCGACAGAGAGAGCTAAGCTGGATAGCCCCAGTTCCCTTACATGGGCTAAAGTGATCGTGCATACTTCGTTAAAGGTAGAATGTATTTTCTTTCATTCATTCTTGTAGGTGTACTTATCGTATCTAATTGATTTCTTTTTGTAGATCAATCTTATAGGCACGGAGCTTATGAAAAGGATTTCTCATACGGAGCAGGAATTAAAGGAGTGGCATGCTGAAGTAGGTAACTGGAAAGAACAGTATGAAAGCTTAAGGCTCGACATGGAAGCTGTAGAAGAAGAAAAACGTACCTTGGAGCATCAAGTGAGGGTCATGACGGCAATGTTGGCCATGGAGAAGGCATCCTCTGATCAGGCAGGCAAGGATCAGAGCATCTTAGAGTCCTCATTCTCGGAGCAGCTGTCTCGTGCCTCTGAAGAGGTCAGGAGTTTGAAGGCCTTACTAGACAAAAAGGAGTAGTATTCGAGCGAACTTGTGCAATCTCTTACTCAAACCCAGGAGGATCTCCGCTACTCTTTGGAGAAAGTTCAATTCCTGGAAAGGTCTTTGACTACTTTAAGGGCCTCTAATGATGTTGTTGTGATTGAGAGGGATGAACTAAGAGCTGAAGTTATGTTATGGGAGAAAGATTACGAAGATCTTGAAGATAGGGTAGTTGTCGATGTTAGTTGGGAGTATATGAACTCTCGCCTCGACACATTGACTGAAATGATCCGAGAGGGTTTCGACCTTAATGCTGAAATTGCAAAAATCAAGGAGTCCATTTAGAAGGCTCAACAAGGTCAGAATCTCTCTTCACCTGAAGGTGAGGCTCCTGCTGCTCAAGTTTCTTCGTCCCAAGCCGCTCCTGCTCCTTCTTCCAGTGAAGTCAATCCCCTTCCCGATGAAGTTTAAGAAGTTGGTTCCTACCCCCTTCTTTTTCTTTCTTTGTCTCAATTGGTGGTTACTCCCAGTCCCACCGGGGGTAAATTTAGATGTCTTAAAGTCCCCAAATGACAACTTATGGGCACCTTAATGTATAAAAAAACTTTATACGACTAAGTATAAGTTAATACTTAGTTTTTACTTAGCCGTTTTAATATATTAATGCAAGTATGACTTTTGTTTTTCGTTGAGTTTATGTTTCAATCTTTAAGTCTTTTGCATGATTTGTTTTTCGAGGTTTTAGTTTTACCTCTGAGTTTTGCATGTAGAATGTTTTAGATTAATCGCACCTTTTCGTAATAGGCACGGTGTCATATAAAATGTGTGCCTTTTTGTAGTAGGCATAATTTATGAAAGCGGGACCTTTTTGATCGACACTTAATGAATAAGACGTCTCAACTTCATAAAGGTGTAATAATTCAATAGAGTGATAGGAATTTTTCACATGTTTAAGAATGTTTCTGAGGAAAGTTTTTTGTTTGAAATTTCACAACATTTTACATGTGTTTGATTATCTTCTAAAACTCATGTTGCAACTTTTTTCTTTTAACAGATTTGATATATATTTGTATTTCATAACTATTTTTTGTATGTAACAGTTTTTTCGAGTTAATACAAGAGAACAACTGTTTTTCGTTCATAACTATTTTTATTCAAGTTGGGGTTTTCACCCGTAACTGTTTTTGTTGACAACAGTTTTGAATAAGCATGAGGGAAATGCTCTTACATCCGTAATTGTTTTATTTGATAATAATTTTTTGAACAAGTACAAGGATTTTGATCTTTCATCCGTAACTATTTTATTTGATAACAGTTTTCTATATGAGTACAAAGATTTCGTAACTGTTTTAGTTACAACAGTTTTAAATGAGTACAATGATGATGATCTTTTATCCATAATTGGTTTTGGTTACAACAGTTTTCTTTTGAATAAGTACAAAGATGTGCATTTCTTCCTCATAGCTAATATTTTGCCTTTCAACCTGAACATGTTCGAAGGTTTCTTGGATCAGGCTTTGTGTTTGAGTCTCTGGCTCTTTCGATTTTACTCGTATCACTTGACTTGTTGGGTAGATGGATCTTCAGGCTCGAGCTTTGACTTTTTGATAGTCTTTTTTGCTTCGTCTTTGCCTTCCATACTGTTTAGTCCCCCAAGTGTTTGAGCTTTGAAGAATGAAATCTCGAGCACTTGACTATTCCTTCCTTGTGGTCCTTTTCCTGAAAAGGAAAAACATACGGGACTCGAAGGTATATAGTTTTTAGATGATGACTACTTAACCCTTTAAAACGTCCATCAGAAAGTGTAACCCTAGATCGGGATTTCAGTTACTTCCTCGCGTCTTTGCAGGTCTAATATCATCATCTGGTGATGGGTTAGATTTATGCCTATCATCTAAAAAGGTTAGTAAAATTTTAAATGTTCAAAATAAAACCGAACGTGTGATACCTGACCGGGGGTACTTCTTTTCCTTAGAAGTAGTACTTCTTCAAGTGGATGGCATTCCAAATTGTTGGTAGGATTCTGCCGTCCATAGCTTCCAGCTCGTAGGCGCCCTTCCCAGCTATGCCTCGGACTTTGTAGGGTCTTTCCCAGTTTGGACTTAGCTTTCATGCGCCTTCTTCTTTCGTTGATTGAAAGACTTTTTTGAGGACGAAGTCCCCAATCTTGAATATCTGAGATTAGCTTTACGGTTATAATAACGCTCTATGATTTGTTTTTGAGCTTCCATCCGTATTAGTGCTGCTTCTCTCCGTGGTTCGACCAGGTCCGGATTTGCCTTGAATTCATCGTCATTTGCTTCCTCTGTGGCTGTTGTAAACCTTATGCTTGGTTCGCCAATCTCCATAGGTATTAAGGCTTCTGAGCCATAGACAAGTGCGAATGGAGTTTCTCCCGTAGCTGTTTTTGAAGTTGCTCTGTATGCCCATAGTACCGCTGGTAACTCATCAGGACAATTTCCTTTGGCTTTATCTACACGCTTATTTAGATTGTTTATGATGAGTTTATTCGTTAACTCAGCTTGACCATTTTCCATGGGATGGTATAGTGTTGAAGTGATCCGTTTGATTTGCCAGCTTTCGAAGAATTCTGTAATTTGCGAGCCTATGAATTGTGGGCCATTATCAAACACAATCTCCTTTGGTATTCCAAAGCGGCATATTATGTTTCGCCATAAGAAGCTTTTAACTTCCTTTTCTCGAACCTGTTTGAATGCTTCTGCCTTTACCCATTTTGTAAAATAGTCTGTTAGCACGAGTAAAAACCGTACGTGTCCTTTAGTTGTGGGAAGAGGTCCCACTATGTCCATACCCCATTTCATGAAGGGCCATGGAGATATTATTGGATGCAATAATTCCGCTGGTCGATGTATGTTATTGGCAAACCTTTGGCATCTGTCGCATTTGGATACGAATTTCTCGGCCTCTTCTTCCATCTTAGGCCAATAATATCCAACTCTGATTAGGGTTTTTACCAAGGATCTCTCCCCTAAGTGATTTCCACAGTGTCCTTCGTGGACTTCTTTCATCACAAACTCCGTTTGGTTAGGTCTGAGGCATTTTGCTAGGGACCCTCCGAATATCTTGAGATATAATGAGTTGCGAATGAGGCAGTACTGTGCAACTTTGTGGTGAAAGGCCTGAGCTGTTTTCTTGTCTTCAGGTACGGCTCCATTCTACAAAAAATTCAAGATTTCGTTTCTCCAATCCCAGGTTAAATTTTTGAAAGATACCTCATTTCTGTCCTGGTTGATCGCTGAATGGAATAGATGAACGACAATTGCATTGTCTTTGTTTGTTACTTTCGTGACTGCTGCGAGGTTAGCTAATGCACCTGCTTCTTCATTTTCCTCTCTAGGTATTTGTATTACCTTGCATGTTTTGAATTTTCTCCGAGTCTCTCGAGCGATGTAAGTCCCCTGCATCTGATTTACTACTAGTTGGGAGTCTCTTTTGATTACGATTTTCTCAATTGAAATTTCTCGTGCGAGTTCTAGTCCTACATTGACAACTTTGTACCCTGCTTCATTGTTAGTTATAGGATAACATTTGATAGCCTGTCGTATCTTTTCACTCGTGGGTGATATTAATACTATGCCTAAGACGGAACCTTTTATATTGGAAGCCATCAGTAAATAGGGTCCATAGACTCGGATTAGCACCTTTAAAGAGTTGTAACTCTTTTTCTACTTCAGGTATAATGCTATTACTAAAATCAACAATAAAATCAGCTAGTATTTGAGACTAAGTTGCAGTCCTAGGCTGATAGATTATTTCATGCTCGCTTAATTCTATGGTCCACACTACTACAAATAAGACCTTTAGCGGCAATACAAAATGGCTTTAACGGCAATAATAATAGCCGCTATATCTTTTACCGTCCATAAGCCTTTTGCCGCTGATACTGGGGTCGGCAAAGCCATTAGCGGCTATTCTCGCAAAATCTGGTAAATGGTATGTTTTATTGCCGCTAAAAGTTATTATCTTTAACGGTAATCATTTGCGGCAACTATAATGGCTACTAAATCCAATCCAAAATGGCTAATTACACTTCTTTAGCGTCCATTATTATAGCCTCTCCATTCAAAATAATTGCCACTAAAGAAATTATTTGTGGCAATTATAATGGGTACTAAATCCAATCCAAACGGCTAATTATACTTCTTTAGCATCTATTTTTTATAGCCGCTATATTAAAAATAATTGCCACTAAATATTCGCATCGTTAATGGCAATTACTTTGTGAAAATTAAAATGGCCATAGTATCCCTTCTGAAATAATCTTAGTTTGCCCTTTTAGCTTCCATTCCAATGGCTGATATGTTTGAATTGCCGTTAAAAGCCAATATCTTTAGCGGCATTTGTTTTACATCAATTATAAATAGTTTAGCCACAATTAATAACAGTTACTACATTCGTACATGATATGACTCAAATATTAAAATATATTAATATTAATTCAAAAAAAACATAATGTATCTCATTAATCTTAACAAACAAAAGGAAAGACTAATCAAAAACATTAATATCACAATAACTTAAAACATATAAATATATTGTTTAGACTAAATAGCTAATGTCATTGTATAACTAATTCAGATGATGGTCTTCAAATGATTTCCGTAACTTTTTATCATTTTCAAATCTTTCACCCGCTAAATTATCCAACATCAGACGATATGACCTGAAATTATAAAATAATTGTGTCAAAAGATAAATTATAATGTGTAAAAACAACTTGAAGATTCCATCACTGTTAGAGTAGCCAACTCCCTCACGTAACATCTATAAGACAAAATAACTAAGCTAAAATATGAACATTTCAATCAAATTGATTAGAATAGTCAGGGAAAAAGGAAAAATAAAGTAAACTTAAAGCGACTGTCAGCATGGTCATTTATCAGATTTCATCCACTATGTAGTCTCCCATCAAATTAAGGAAGCCATGTAAGGAAAAAATCCCTCATATGTGGCTACGTGCAAAGAATAATTGTCAAAAAAATAAGATTTGACGAACAAGAGCAGAAAGAATTACGAAGAGGTACTTCTAGAGGAAAGAAAATTCGAAGCACTATGTTCTTTATCTTGTCTGCCATCAAAGAAAATATGCTGTCATGAGAAGAAATTGAGCACTTTCCTATTCGGCTACTGTATAAGCTTCAAGATTCAAGTATCATAATGTAACACAAAGAATAGGTATGTACCAAAAACAATGGTCTCAACATGATAGAACCAGAATGATTCAAGTATCATAATGCAAGCTACATGGATTATAGTCAGGAGGATTATGCAAAACTTTTGCCAGATTTATTTAACGTGATTGAACAAGTAGATAAGATCGTGGAGGTGATACTCTTGAATCATGAAGCATCTGTGCAATAGTACTAAGGATGCTGGCTTAGAAGCTAATTTATTTAACATGAAGCAGTTGTGCAAACAACTAGCTTAGATGCTGCTGTTAGTATAGGATCAGGTGTTAAAGGGGATGGGAAATATTCTAATGGCCAAGGGCATGATAAGGATCAATAGGTTACACAAGCAGCAATTATACCTACTGCTGCTAATAGGTTACACAAGCAGCAATTATACCTACTACTGCCCAAATACCTTGGCGTCAAAGGTAATTGTTTGGTTGGACAGATTGCTCGTCGGCAATTATTGTTGCGTTTTGATGATCATGATGATTTTGTTATGTCTCTATCTAGGGCAGTTACTTATTTACCATATAATGGAGGTGATCATCAATTTAGGGTATTTCCATGGACTCTTGGATTTAATCCTAGAGAAGAAACTTCTATGGCAGCCATATGGATTTCCGTGCCGAATTTATCTCCAGAACTCTTTGCAAAAAAAGCTTTGTTGTGAATAGCTACTGCTGCTGGGAAACGTATTGCCATTGATAAGGCTACACAATCCAAAACGAGGCCTAGTACAGCTAGGGTTAGAGTAATCCCTGATCTTTTAGAAAAGCACCCAAATAGCGTAACATTGCAATGTGTGGACGAGAAGAATGGAAAAATCACCAAAACAGCCCAGGAGATCATGTATGAGAACCTGCCTTTATATCAAGGTCATGGTGAGAATATATGTCGTTTGATTTTATCAAGGAATCAAGAAAGTGAAGGGAATGGGGTTGACGAGGATTGTAGTGATCAAATCTCTGTGGAGAAGTGTCAAGGAGATTTGAGGCAGTTGTTGGACGCTAAAAAACTCCAGCAGGTTGTTCAAGGAAAAGGTTTGGATACAGTTAATAATAATGGGGATAATTCACTGTAGAATGGTAAAGATTCTAGAGTTGAATTAGAAGCAACTGGGAATGCAAATCCAATGAATACAAGTGCAACGCAAGTCACCAAATGGCAAGATCAGAGTATAGGTCAACAAGAAACTCTTGTTTAGGTTTCTCAAAGGCTGAAGGATGCTAATGTTTCTGTGATGGATCAAGCAGTTGCGGATCGTGCTTTTGGAAAAAGTCTTGGAAGTCATTAAGACACAAAATACGACAGTTGTTTCTACGCATGCGACCGTTCTAATCGATGCTGCCAACGTTTCACATAATTCTAATGGAGCCGATCGTGTGAATGAGAAGAAGATTGCAGGTTTTAAGGCAACGTTTACAGAAGCTAAGAACTCTAAAAAAATTGTACTTGAGCAGACTAAGTCTCCTAGTGTTTGCTCACTTGATGGTGTGGTGAGGTTGACAGAGGTTGGTACTACTACTGTTGAGAAATTCTCTAATAACCAGAACCAGGCGACTAAGGGTGCTAAAATAACTGATGTTACTGCTGAAGTTGGTGCAGAAACAGTTGTTACTGCTGATGCTATTACTGTTAATGCTGGAACAACAAAGAAAACAACTAGGGATGGCTGGAAATAAGTGGTGCGATCTTCAAGTAGGCGAGGTAACTCTCCAGTTGTGGAAAATACGCAGCAGCAGTTAACTTTTCAAATTGTGTGACAGAATGTCCCAAAAGCTATCATAACTCAAAATGTTTTTGATGCACTTACACAAGAGGAGGATATTGGAATTAAATTACCAACATTTGGAGATGATAACGTGCAGCAGCTAATTCTGCCTCATCCTAGCAGTGAGGATCATGCCTAACACAGTGATGCTTCGAGTAAAAATTTGGGTATTCGACAAGTTGCATCAATGATCAGCTTGGCAGAGGTGTTAAAGGGTGATCGTGTACCTATTTCCAGCACTCATATGCTTCAATTTTCCAATCCACAAGTGGAAAAAATCATCAAGAAATCTCAGATTGAAATGATGTTGAATGCCAATCATATGGTCAAGCAACCATTGTTCACCTTGAACACATTGGCGCATGAGATCCCGTCTCAATCGGTGGAGTCATTTGGTGAGCTTGGAGGTGAATCTGCGAAGCTGCTACTGTCCACAGGAAATGACAATTATTTCATGAGAAGTCAAGCTTCAATGATAGAGGACAGTGATGGTCGTGGACAACATGACCATGATCTAGCTCGTGTTGTGTTTTCAAGAACCAAAACATGGCTTGAACAAGTAGAGAAAGATGAGGATGATTATGTAGAAGACAGTTAGCCCTGTTTCAATAATTGTTCTACCTCACCTTGCAAAAATCTGCAATCTGCAGTTCTGTGTCCATGATCATTATGGAATTCACACCAGAAATCTGGGTTCCTCTTATTCGGGTTTGACCTCATTTCTTTGGGCCATCGAACCTTATCACCCATATTTCTTAATACTGAAATTAGTTCAGAGGTACTTACATTGAAGGTGTGATCCCCAATTCGTGCATTACCTCTAGGTCGTTCATCTCGATCCTTTCTGGATCTAGATGAGGACGAGTACGCATCTCTGCTTGGTGGTCTATAATCTGACCTGGTGTTTTCGAACCTGGGACGAGTTTCACGTCCCGATGGTCCCAAGTAAGGATCGTACATGTTTTTACTTGATCTCCTATCTGATTCGGATTGTCTGGATCTAGTATGATCTTCATCTTTCGAACGAGCAATGGTATCTTCTTCTATTCGAAGTTTAGTACTGTACCTGTTATAAACATCGTTCCACGTTGTAGCTGGGAATTCTCTCAATCTTTCTTTGAGTCTCTTCATGGCTTCTGAGCTTTTGTAATTTAGATTACTTGCAAATGCCATGGCTGCCCAATTACCAGGCACCCTTGGTAGTTTCATTCTTTCTCGTTCAAACCTGTCTACAAATTCACGAAGTAGTTCCGTGTGTCCTTGTTTTATTTTAAAGATGTCCTCCATCCTTTTCTCGACTTTTTGCACACTGGAGTGTGCCTTTATGAAAGAATCTTCAAGCTCAGCAAAAGAATCATAGAGTTTTCAGGGAGAAGAGAATACCAGGTTAGAGCCCCTTTGGTAAGTGTTTCTCCAAACTTTTTAACTAGGACCGACTCAATTTCTTGTTTTGTTAAGTCGTTTCCCTTCATTCTTGTAGTAAAAGCAGTCACATGGTCGCGTGGGTCGGTTGTCCCGTCATACATAGGAACGTCAGGAATTTTAAACTTCTTGGGAATAGGTACGGGTGCTGCGCTTGGTTTCAAAGGTTGTTGAGAATATCTATCAATGTCAATGCCTTTGATAAGAGGTGGTACTCTAGGAATTTGTTCGATTCGATTATTTTGTTCCTTCACCTGTTTCTGCAAAGTTAGTAATAAAGTCTGTAATTCACAGTTATTAGACATACATGGTCTCGCTTCGAGATATTGATTAGGAGTATCTCCCCTTCCTGAGTTTGTCAACCCAGACTGAGGATTTTCCATGGTGATGGTATTATTGGGGGGTGGTGTCAGTGGTGCAGGTGACGCTGCTGGTAATCCCCTCGCAAATTCTTGCAAAGCCTGGCTCACATACTCTACAATCATTTGCTTTACCCGATCTTGAGCCTCGTGGGGTTCCTGAAGGTGATGGACATGGGGTTACATTCCTTTGTTGGTTGTTGTCGTTGGAGTTCGACATAGTTCAGAGGATATCGCTTGAAAAGCAAACAAAGATTATCAGATTCCCAGTATAGGAACCAATTTTTTTAACCAAAGAATTAAATCCTTTGACCAAAGCTATTTTTAGGATGAATACGGGTTTTTGACCAAGGCAAGACTGATTATTGTAAGTAACTAAATAAAGAAAAATCAATGAGATGCACGCAAAGTAAAGTGTATTGCAATAGTAGTTCAAATGATCCTACAAGTTATATTTTACTCCCTTATATAGGGAATTTCCTAATATAACGTCTGCCCTTTTCAATGATTGAGCATTAATGACTAATTATGACATTAATGTAACGTTACAATGAGTAACCGTAACTGTTGCGTGAATGTTGTGTAACATGTGGATCACTAATTGAAGGTCTCTGAATCTGCCCGTTGTTCCGCCCAGATACATTTTGACCGTGTCTCTTCATCTTCTCAATCAGGTGAAGACTTCCGTAGCTAATTAACCCGTGGGTGTGATTTGTCGTGCCTCTTTGCCTCATACCTCTTCATAGAGTCCCGCCCAGCTGTCGTGTCTTTATTGCTCCACATAGACTGCTGAGTCATCAAGATTTATTACACGTGTGAAGCTCTTTTTTACCAATACAAGGGGTCACCATGATTTTTCGGAGCATAGACACATGGAAAACCGGATGAATTGAGGATAAACCTGGAGGCAACGCAAGTCTATAAGCTACCTCCCCCACTCTCTCGAGAATCTCAAATGGCCTGACATACCAAGGGCTCAACTTTCCCTTATTCCCAAATCTCATAACACCCTTCATGGGTGATACTCGAAGTAATACCCTCTCTCTAACCATGAATGCCACATCACAAACTTTACGGACGGCATAACTCTTTTGCCTGGACTGAGCTGCCCGAAGTCGATCCTGTATAATATTGACCTTGTCTAAGGCTTCCTGAACTAAGTCTATACCCAATAACCGAGCCTCTCCCGGCTCAAACCATCCAACTGGCGATCTGCACCGTCTACCATATAATGCCTCATAGGGAGCCATCTGAATGCTTGACTGGTAGCTATTATTGTAGGCAAACTCGACTAACGGCAAGAACTGATCCCAAGAACCTCAAAAGTTAATAACACAAGTGCGGAGCACATTCTCCAAGATCTGAATAGTACGCTCAGACTGCCCATCCGTCTGAGGATGGAATGATGCGCTCAACTCAACCCGTGTACCCAACTCACGCTGAACTGCCCTCCAAAAGTGCGAGGTAAACCGTGTACGCCGATCAAAAATGATAGACAAGGTAACACCATAAAGGCAAACAATCTCTCGAATATATATCTCTTCCAAACGCTCCGAAGTATAAGTACTTTCCACCGGAATGAAGTGTGCTGATTTAGTCAACATATCCACAATAACCCAAACGGCGTTGAACTTCTTCTGAGTCTGTGGGAGTCCAACAACAAAGTCCATAGTGATACACTCCCACTTCCACTTAGGAATCTCTATCTGCTGAAGCAAACCACCCGGTCTCTGATGCTCATACTTCACCTGTTGACAATTCAGGCAACAAGCCACATAAGCAACAATGTCCTTTTTTATCCTTCGCCACCAATAATGATGCCGCAGGTCCTGGTACATCTTGGCAGCACCCGGGTGAATAGAATACTTAGAATTGTGAGCCTCCTCGAGAATCAACTCAAGAAACCCATCTACATTAGGCACGCACACTCTACCATGCATCCTTAATACACCGTCATCTCCAGCTGTAACTTGCTTGGCACCACCGTGCCGAACTGTGTCCCTAAAGACTATCAAATGCGAGTCATCATCCTGCCGATCTCTGATACGCTCAAATAAAGAAGACCGAGCGACTGTACAAGCTTAAATACGGCTGGGCGAAATATCCAATCTTACGAACTGATTGGCCAGAGTCTGAATATCTGAAGCTAACGGTCTCTCACCAACTGGAATGAATGCAAAGCTGCCCATACTCACTGCCTTCCTACTCAGTGCATCGGCAACAATATTGGCCTTCCCCAGATGATACAATATAGTGACGTCATAATCTTTCAATAACTCTAACCATCTCCTCTGCCTCAAATTAAGATCCTTTTGCTTGAACAAGTACTGAAGGCTACGATGATCCGTGAAAAGCTCACACGGCACACCATAAAGATAGTGCCTCCAAATCTTCAATGCATGAACAATGGCTTCCAATTCTAAATCATGAACAGGATAATTCTTCTCATGAACCTTCAACTACCGAGATGGATATGCAATCACTCTTCCTTCCTGCATTAATACCGATCCAAGCCCAACACGAGAGGCATCAAAATATATCGTGAAAGATCTCGAACCTGATGGTAACACCAACACTGGTGCTAAAGTTAAGGCTGTCTTGAGCTTCTTAAAGCTCGCCTCACACTCGTATGGCCATTTGAATGGGGCACCCTTATGAGTCAATTTATTCATTAGGGATGCTATAGATGAGAACCCCTCCACAAAATGACGGTAGTAACTGCCAAAACCAGGAAGCTTCTGATTCCCGTGGCTGAAGTGGGTCTAGGTTAGTTCTTGACTGCCTCTATCTTCTTAGGATCTACCTGAATACCCTCTGCTGATACGATGTGACCCAAGAAAGCTACTGAATCCAACCAGAACTCGCACTTTGAAAATTAAGCATACATCTGACTATCCCTCAAAGTCAGGAGCACTATCCGTAGGTGCTGCTCATGCTCCTCCCGACTGTGGGAGCATATTAGAATATCATCAATGAACACAATTACGAAGGAATCTAGATAAGGCTTGAAAACTTGATTCATCAAGTCCATAAAGGTTGTTGGGGATTAATCAAGCCAAAAGACATCACCAGAAATTCATAGTGCCCATACCTCATCCGAAAATCTATCTTAGGGACATCGGACGCGCTAATCTTCAATTGATGGTAGCCCGATCTCAAATCGATCTTTGAAAACACCTTGGCATCCTGAAGTTGATCAGACAAATCATCAATTCTCGGCAATGGATATTTATTCTTTATAGTGACTTTATTCAACTGCCGGTAATCTATACACATTCTCATTGATCAATCCTTCTTCTTTACGAACAAAACTGGTGCACCCCAGGGCAATACACTAGGTCTAATGAAGCCCTTATCAAGCAGATCTTGCAATAGCTCTTCAATTCTTTCAATTCTGGCAGGGCCATCCGGTATGGAGGAATAGAAATGAGCTGAGTGTCCGTAGCCATATCAATGCAAAAATCAATATCCCTGTCGGGTGGCATCCCCGGCAGGTCTGCAGGAAACACCTCGGGAAACTCACGAACAACAGGCAGCAAATCTATAGAATAAGCCTCAACATTTGAATCAAGAACATGAGCAAAATAAGCCAAACACCCCTTCTCAACCATGCGACAAGCCTTGGAATAAGAAATAACTCTACTAGAAAAATGACAAGGAGTCCATTTGCACTCTAATCGAGGCAACCCTGACAAAGCTAATGTAACTATCTTGGCGTGACTGTCCAAGATGGAATAATAAGGTGACAGTCAATCCATGCCTAAAATGACATCGACATCCAACATATCAAGAAGCAAAAGGTCCACAGTGGTTTCAAGACCCTCAATAGCGACCACACACGAACGTACACGATCTACAACAATAGCATCCCCCACGGGCGTAGACACATAAATAAGGACACTCAAGGAATCTCGGGGCATAACCAAATATGAAGCAAAGTAAGATGACACATAAGAGTAAGTAGACCTCAGGTCAAACAGAATTGAAGCATCTCTATTGCAAACTGAAATGGTACCTGTGATAACAACATCGGAGGACTCCGCCTCGGGTCTGGCTGGAAATGCATACAATCAGGGCTAGGTCCCACCACCCTAAACCATGTCTCTGGGAGGACCTCTGAGTCTTCATAGCATAAAATGTAAAATATGTGCTCCACATATTTCTTTAATCCTAGTTAGACAGACTATATAAGGTGTTTTCAATAAAATAACATAAATATGAGATGAGTCATGGCATTGTACTAACATATACAACAATAAAGATAATAAAATCGTATAAAATAAATATTATTAATAATCCATAATGTAAACAAACATAATTTAAAATTATGACTAATAAGTACTATTACTTACATGACTAACCATTAAAATAAAAATAAGTTATACATTTTATCTAATCAATGGAAAAATTAAAAAAATAGATATCCAACACTATTTTCATTCATAGTACAATCGAATTGAATGTATTTAATTAGTATTAGTATTGAATTGATTTTGGTTTAAGATTTATTTGAGTTACCAACATTAATGTACTATAAAACTTATTGGATCATCCAAAAATTATAAGAACAAGCTTGAAATAATACGTTAAAAGATAAAACTATGAAAAAGCTTAAGAAATATTTATAACCTACACACTATCATAAATATTTTTATGCATTAAATATATTTAAAACTTCTATACATATATAATGTCAGGTTGGTTTGGTTCGGTTTGACTTTTTTTAGTTAAAACCAAACCAAACCAAATATAGTCGGATTTTTTTTCCAACACCAAACCAAATCAAACCAAATCATAGTTGGATTTTTTTTCTCGGTTTGACTCGGATTATCGAGTTGGTGCGGTTTGTCGGTTTTATTTGTACACCCCTAGAAGGAACAATCAAGTGCTCGAGATTTCATACTTCAAAGCTCTAACATTTGGGGGACTATATGAAAGCAAAGAAGACTAAAAGTCAGAACTCAAGCCTGAATCAGCCTAAGAGTCAAAAGTCAAGAGCTAATCAAGAGCCAAAAAAAAAACAAGCCTAAGTCAAAAACCTTTGAAGTAACTCGCAGAAAGGATACACGATGGACACATAAAGTTAATCCAAGTTCTTACGAGTTTTTAGGTTAAGGGCAATAATTAGTCACGGGCTACTAGATAGACCCAAAATTTTGAAACCTGTTACAAAGAAATAAATATGAAAGAGTTGTAGATGTTGTACAAAAACTTATTTGTATATATGAAGAGTGTTGTATAAAATTTGAATGTTCAAATCATGAAACTTCCTCAAGTTAATCTTTTTTCTACTTCTTTCGTATATTTACACCATTATAAAGTTGAGACGTCTTCTTCATTAGATTCGTTCATAAAAGAGCCCTCTTTTATAAAAATTTGTGTCTATCAAAATCACGAAAGAAATTTTTAAATGCAAGTTTAAAAACTAAAGAGTGAAACAAAAAATCAACATCAAAATGAACGGAGGTTTATATATTAAACTTGGCCAAAACTAAGGTGCTTGTTTGTTATCAAACCCCAAAACAAGATAGGGGTAAACTCTCCTATTTTAATTAGGTTATTATTTAGTAGAGTGAAAATAAAAATGAAAAAAACGTGGAATATGGATATGCTACCGATAATTGTATTTTTTGGTCATTGTGTTTTTTTCGTGAGTTAGTGAAAGTTTTATGATTTTTGTGTGAGCAAACATAGTTATATGACTTTGGTGGAAAAAAGTCATAATTATATGATAATTTTTGAAATTTACCCTTTAATATTGTTGTGGATAACAAAGTGGAAGATGTTACATTGTTGCACTCATTTATTTTTTGATGTTTTACGTGCCCTCTAGCTCATATCCTGACTGAAAATTGTTCTGAATCACCATACATCAACCATGAAATTGTCATGTTTCACTTTAAAATGCAAGTTCCGTTAGGCTTTAGAAGGTTATTTGATCCAGATTATATTCTCTGTCTCTAGCTTTATTGTGCTTGCTGCTGCCCCTTTGTGCTAGGGTATTTGGGCCAAGGAGATCATGCCAATTTGGAGAGTTGGATTTAAAACTATGCATTTCCCGACCTCAAGAAAGTTAATATTGTCTTCTCAACATGAATATGCTTGAAGCGCTATTATGATAAGGTTTTAAAAATTTTAGAATTTTAGCTAAAGAATGCTATCGCCTTGGAGAAGTTTGTTATCATACCAAGGAGATGGAAATGCTGGTTGTGTATAGAGAACTGTATTCACGACGATTGGCTAAGAAATTGTGAGATTGTCCAAGATCCCTTACCATTATTATGTCTAGCTTCCACGAGTCAGTTGACCATGACTAGACTGCGAATTCTGGTTCTTGGTGCACCAGAAATGCATCCTTATGTTATTTTTTGAGTGAATCTTTAACTTGTCTATTTAAGTAATAACAGTTTTCTGTGAACATAGTTTTATGTCATACCAAATGTCATGGATCTTGGGTTCTCATGTAAAGTTGCTTGTTGCACTCTGGGCATTGCATGTGCTTTAAATTTTCTGTCAACTCTTATTTTCCTGGACCTGTCAATATGAGCAGATCTACAAGCCACATCTTTCTGATTATTAGGTTCGTGAAATGATGTATTTTCCTCCCTTTGTCAAATAGCTTTATGGTTCTTAAATTGGGAAACAGTTCCTTTTTTTGGCTTTTTCATGGAAGAGGGAGAGGTGCATACTGTTAGTTCACCTCAAATAATTTTTACACATTGTGATTTATAATGTTGTTGACTGCTTTTACTTGATATTTGTCTCATAAAAGAGTATTTGATTAGATCTATCTATTTGATTTCCCTAAAATCTTCATTCATGAGACAGATTCGAGCTGGCCAGAGCAGCATTGGCAGGGGATAAGGGTGGGGTTTTGTCAAGTCTTCTGTGTGATGGAACCTATCAGGCCTTAGGGCCAAGAAAGGGCTGAGTAATTCTCCTCCTTGGCCATGTCTAAGTTCTCATATCAAGTCCTTTGGCTTGAGCCTGGATGCTTGTCAGTTAGACTCCCCTAATAGAGAGTGGAGTATATTGTTTACGTGGGATAATCCTCTGTTATTGTATCCTATGATTATTAGTGAAACAGGTAACAAATTGTCTTGCAATTAAGTATAATTGTGGAGTTATGCAGCAGCAATTGCACAACAATTACTTGACACAAGGATAGTTAACCATAGTTAGTTAATCATGGTTAGTTAGTTAGTTGTTAATAGTGTTAACTAACTTAAGTTAGTTAGTTAGTTACAGCTGTCATTATGTATATATGCACACTTGTACGCATTTTTCTTTTTCTCAGTAATGAAGAGTGAAGCTTTTCTCTTCCTGCCTTCATTTCCTTCTTAGCTTCTGTATTTCCTCTTCATTCAAGCTTAATTGTGAATTTCTCAATTCATCAATTCACATGAAATTAACATGGTATCAGGGCCTAGTTGAGTGAATCTAGGGATCCTCTTCGACAACAGTAGAAGATCGAGATATTACTCAGGTATTTTTGGTGAATTTGAGTTTTTTGTTATTTTTTGCCCTAGATCTCACGGCGATGGATGATACTGTTGCACAGAGTGTGATTGTGATCGATCACAATCATCCTTTCTATTTTCATGCATCTGATACTCCGAGTTCTCTTTCGATCGGAATGCCTCTGATCGGAATGGAGAATTATACTCTTATGGCGACAGCCCATGGAAGTTTCATTACTCACTAGAAATAAGCTAGGAATTGTTGAAGGAACAATTACTAGAGATACTTATGGATAGAATTTTGTTAGTCACTGGGATCGTTGTAATGCTATGGTTAAATCGTGGATAATGAATAATGTTAGCAGAGATTTGTTGTGTGGAGTGTTATTTCGTTCTAGTGCTCATGCAATTTGGTAGGACTTGCGAGAACGATTTGATAAAGTGACAGATTCTCGTATGTTTTATCTGCATAAGGCAATTTTCACATTAGCACAAGGAACTTCTTCTATCTCTGTGTACTATTCCAAATTGAAGGACCTCTGGGATGAATATGACTCATTGATGCCACCTCCTTCATGTGAATGTGAAAAATCCAAGGGGTATGCTAATCATCTTCAGTATCAACGTCTATTATAGTTTATTATGGGGCTTAATGATGGATACAGTCAAGCACGCAGTCAGATTTTAATGAAATCACATGTTCCTAATTTTAATCAAGCATATGCGATGTTGCTTCAAGATGAGAGTCAAAAACTAGTAGTAGGAGGGCACTGTGTGTTGACTGAAAATATGGAGCCAATTGCTTTGTTTACTGCTAAGCAGCATGGTCAAAAACATTGGAAGAAGAACTATAACCTAGAATGTGAATATTGTCACATGAGAGGCCATTCCAAAAATAATTGCTTCAAGTTAATGACATGTGATTTTTGCAACATGAAAGGACACTGATTTTATGACTCTGATTTTAATCCTACTTGGATAGTAGACACGGGGGCTACTAATCATATGACAGGTAATGAAAATTTATTGGTTGATGCTACTAAAGTAGGAAATTCAGGACAAGTTCAAATGCCTACTGGGGATTCTGCTCAGATTACTCATGTTGGAAATTATCATTTACCAGGAGGTGATTTCATTAAAGATGTTCTTTGTTTTCAAGCTTTTAAATTCAACCTCTTGTCAGTTTCAAAACTGACTAAAGCTCTACAGTGTTTTGTAAGTTTTTATCCTGATTTCTTCATCTCCCAGGACCTCTTCACTAGGAAGGTGAAGAGGATTGGTAAGAAAGAGGAAGAACTCTACATATTGAGACCAAAAGGAAATGATGCAATCAAGGAGCAAGTGAAGTCTTTGGCAGTCAAAGGGATCACTGATTTAGAGTTATGGCACAAGAGGATGGGCCATGTACCTATGGCAGTCTTGAGGAAGATTTCTACTTTGAAAAATAAGTGTAGCTTTACATTGGATCATTGTAGTATATTTCCATTGGATAGACAAGTTAGACTACCATTTCCTCATAGTAATAGTAGAGTTATTGCACCTTTTGATTTGATTCATATGGATGTTTGCGGGCCTTACAAGATTCCTACTTACCATGGTATGAACTATTTTCTTACTCTTGTGGATGATTTCTCTATATGGACATGGGTTTTTATGATGCGTGTGAAGTTTGATGTGTCTGCTTTAATTAAATCCTTTATAGCCATGATTTTGAATCAATTTGAGAAGAAAATCAAGGCTTTTAGGTCTGACAATGGGTCAGAGTTCTTTAATAGTATCTGTGATGATTTATTCAAGCTACATGGAATAATTCATCAAAGTTCTTGTCCTTTCTCCTCAGCAGAATGGGGTTGTTTAAATGAGACATAGACATATACTTCAGACAGCCAGAGCTATCAAATTTCAAGGGCATTTGCCATCTAAGTTCTGGGGATGCTGTGTAGAAGCTGCTGTCTACATAATCAATAGGGTACCATCCTCTGTTTTGGGGAACAAATCTCCCTTTGAGGTATTATACAATAGGTTTCCTTCATTGTCTCACTTAAGGGTAATAGGGTGTCTTTGTTATGCAGCAGAACTGCCTAAGCAGGACAAGTTTAGTCCCAGAGCTACTCCATCTGTATTACTTGGATATGGAATTTTTCAGAAAGGGTCATGACATTTTTTGTTAGCAGAGATGTTCTCTTTCATGAGAACATATTTCCCTTCTATTCACAAGCTACTGCACATGATTTATCCTTCCCAATTATATACATTCCCTCCTTTGCACAAGAAGATCCTATTCCCATTCCATCTCATGTTTTAAACCAGCCACCAGAGATAGTCACTCCTGATTTAGAGGCTCCCCTTCCTAGAGATTCTTCTCCTTCTGTTTCTGTACCTTCTTCTACATCTATTCCCAATTCAGAGCCACCTTCAGTTGTTTCTATAGAACCTCCTAACAGGAAGTCTGGTAGGGTGTCTAAGCCACCTATTTGGTTAAAAGATTTTGTTGTTCCTGGTAAGGTTGCTGCAGCTTGTCTTTATCCATTGTCCAATGATGTTAAGTATGATACTTTGACTCTAAAGTATCAAAGTTTTCTGCTGATGTTGAACCTAAGACCTATACATAGGCTACAAAGGATCCTAGATCGATTGAGGCTATGCAAGCTGAGTTACAAGCTTTGGAAGCTAATAATACCTGGGAGGTAGTTCCTTTACCTGCTGAAAAAAGGGCTATTGGCTGTAGGTGGGTGTATAAGATTAAGTATAAAGATACAGGTGAGATTGAGAGGTTCAAAGCAAGATTAGTTGCAAAGGGGTACAATCAGCAAGAGGGCTTAGATTACCAAGAGACTTTTTCACCTGTGATTAAGATGGTGACTGTTAGATGTGTTCTAGTCATTGCTTCTACTAAGCATTGGAAAATCCATCAAATGGATGTTTATAATGCTTTTCTGCAAGGATATTTGGATGAAGAGGTGTATATGACCTTACCTCAAGGCTTTCACAGTTCTAAGGGTTCACAACATGTATGTAAACTGCTTAAGTCTTTGTATGGACTTAAACAAGCTTCTAGGCAGTGGAATTTAAAATTAACTTCTGCTTTACTGTCCTATGGCTTTGTTCAAAGTCATTTTGATTATTCCTTATTCACCAGACAGTCTCAAGGGAAGTTTGTTATTGTGTTGGTCTATATCGATGACTTATTAATCACTGGTGATGATTTCACTATGGTTCTTGAAACTAAGGCATGCTTGCAATCTGGTTTCAAGATCAAAGATCTTGGTGAGCTGAGGTATTTTCTTGGGATTGAGTTTGCAAGGAGTAAGGATGGTATTTTTATACACCAGAGGAAGTATGCCCTTGAGCTGATCTCAGACATGGGCTTGGCTGGAGCTAAGTCAGTTGGTGCTCCCCTGGAGTTTAATTTGAAACTGACTTCTTCAGAGTTTCATAAACATGTTGGGGTGTCTGATGATCCTCTTCTTGATGATCCTAGCACATATCAGAGACTCTTAGGCAGGCTGCTCTACTTGACCAACACACGTCCAGACATCAGCTTTGCAGTTCAATGCTTAAGCCAATTCATGCATTCACCTAAGGCCTCTCATATGGAAGTTGCTACACGTTTGGTTTGTTACATCAAACAATCCCCTCCCCTGAGCTGGGATTCTTCTGTCTTCTTCTTCTTCTTCTTCTTCTTCTTCTTCTTCTTCTTCATCTTCTTCTTCTTCTTCTTCTTCTCTTGTTGCTTATTGTGATGCTGACTGGGCTTCATGCCCTAATACTCGAAAGTCTGTTACGGAATATTTTGTCAAGTTTGGGAGTTCCCTAGTTTCTTGGAAGTCCAAGAAACAAACCACTATTTCTAGAAGTTCTGCCGAGGCAGAATATCGGAGCCTTGCCTCGACAGTTGCTGAGCTTGTGTGGTTGCTTGGGTTGTTTAAAGAATTGCATGTGAGTGTTCAATTGCCTGTCTCTTTGTATTGTGATAGTAAATAAAAAATTCAAATTGCTGCAAATCCTGTGTTTCATGAATGTACCAAACACATCGACATAGATTGCCATTTCATTTCATTCGTGAGAAAGTCAAGCAACGTCTAGTTTGTCTTCAGCATTTGAGTTCCTCAGAGCAACTAGCTGATATTCTTGCTAAAGGGCTCACACAACTCCAACACCATTATCTCATGTCCAAGCTAGGAATGAAGAATCTCTTCATATCCCCTAGCTTGGGGGGGGGGGTGGAGTTATGCAGCAGCAATTGCACAGCAATTACTTGACACAAGGATAGTTAATCATGGTTAGTTAGTTAGTTGTTAATAGTGTTAACTAACTTAAGTTAGTTAGTTAGCAATTGTCATTATGTATATATGCATACGCATTTTTCTTTTTCTCAGTAATGAAGAGTAAAGCTTTTCTCTTCCTGCCTTCATCTCCTTCTTAGCTTCTGCATTTCCTCTTCATTCAAGCTTAATTGTGAATTGCTCAATTCAACAATTCACAGGAAATTAAGAATAATAACAACGTAGTCCCAGCACTGCATTTTCTAGCAGATTCACAAATTCCATTGCTCCACCAGTTGAATCGAAAGGTCTTACCTATTTGTCCCTCTTTTCCAAATGGTATCAATTTTTACAGGCTTAAATTTTACTGTTGTTGCTAATTAGTGAGCATAATTCTGACTGCACCTGCAACCATATGCCTCGGCTGGTCTAAATGCTTACAATATACAGATGGTCAATGAGTGACATAGCCTAGTAAGCTTCATGGACCTGTCTCGGGATCGAATTTCGTATAGCTATGAGATTCTTCCCGCTGTGGAGCTCTCTAAGCAATCTATTCCCTATATTTGTAGTGGTGATGTTAATGTGGTTTTGTGTTAAGAAAGCCCAGGAAGTATCTTGATATCAAGTCTCTTCTTCTCTTGATTTTACAGTTAACTTCTAGCTGACAAAATTATAGATGAGTTACATCTGCCTATTATTTTTTTCTCAGTTTGCGGATAATTCTTGTTAATTTGTTCCAGGTGAAAATTGATCGAGTGGAGTCTTTTCATTCCTTTGGAGTGTTATCGTTCTCTTGCACGTGTGGTGTGTATCTGATGGAATGTTTGAATGTTATATAGAGAGCCTCTATTATAGATATTTGCCCAATTTTTCTTTTCTTTCTTTTTTTTTTTTTGGTAGGCGTTATCAGTTATGGTGTAAGTTTTTGAATAATGATGATGAACTTTGATAGTTTTAAACATCTAATGTCTTTTTAGTGAGATAAAAATCTTGGTAGCAAAAAGATATCTCGCATCAAAATGGTTCGTTTTTTAATTACTGGTCCATTTTAATATGAATGCTAGCTGTTTTTTTTTCTTCCCGTCAACAATAAAATAATTTTACCTTTTTAAAAATAAAGCTAGATGTTGCAGGATCCTACATGACAATTCAACTCCAACCTTTTCGTTTGTCTTTAGTTTGAGTATTAAGGATTGAAAACATTGTACTGAAACAAGTTAAAGTTAATTAATAAAACATAATATTTGTTGAATGATTATCCAGAATTCCACTTGAACTCAAATATTCACATACAAATTGAATCAACCTAAACTTTACTTAAAAGAAAAGGAAGAAAAAACAAGCAAAATGAAAGAAGGAAAACTAGTACAATTATTTCCAAGAAATGGACAATAGTAGAAACAAACAGAAGGGTTTCTAAGACTGCATTTTCTTAATAAACAAGAAAAATACCACGGTATCACCAACTTGCTTTGATCATCTTCAATCTTAAAGCTATCAATAGGATACTGTCATCCAACTCATGAATATCATCAAGAACAAATATGCACACGCAAACGAGTATGATGGTTTCTTGGAATCTGTTTCTTGATCTTGCTTTTGATCCTGTTCTTGTTCCCCAAGTATAATCTTCATCATTTCTTGGTAGAATTTCCAAGTTATTAAAAGATGTATGACTTGAAAAAATATAGAAGGAAGAAAAAACACAATTCTATCTAGCCAATACCGATGCCATGTCCTATGTGTGACATATAAAGCAGGAATTGCCCATGCTACACTAACTATGCCAATCATTGTGGCTTTCCTTTCTTGTACATCTTTTATTTCTTCCATTTCCTCTACTTTCATATTATCTCCAACTTTTTCCATTTTCAGTTTGTGATTTTTTGAAGGTTGATAATATAATGCCCTCCTTTCCCTCTTTGAGTTTTTTTTTTTTTTGGGTTAAGTTTCTTTCTCTTTTCCCTTCTCTTTGGAGGGGGGAGGGAGTGAGGGCAGGAAGCAAGGAGGATGGGAGTCTAACTTCTTAGTTCTTACTAATAATGGAAATAAACAATAGTTTGGTAAAGAAATAAGCATTTTAATGTGCTAAAACAGATTTTTATGAAAGGTTAAGAGACTAGTTCTCGCATTCATTCATAGTTTAAAAGTGATGGATAAGATGCAATCCCTCAGCATCTCTAGTTTTTGTTTGTTAGAGCCTAATACTAGTTCATCCTTCTATATCTTTTTTCTTTTTCTTTGAGAATTCTGATTTCATGGAAATTTTACCGTTTAATTTAAGGAAAAATGACACACTCTCAAAATAATAGCAAAAAAATGTATAATATTTGTATATCTTTTGTATATATATACATTTTGTATGTTATAGACAAAAATTATACAATTTTGATCCATTTTTTTGACTACCGAATACAAATAGTTTTTGACGGGGCTAAAAGTGATTCAACAAATAAAAGAATCATAATTCATATAGTATAATATTTGAAAATTGTTGTTCCTTTTTTCTTATCAATTTTGATATTGTTCACATTAGACTGCCTTTAAAATTATTCGATATCTGATTCCAAAATAAATCTATGATATAATCAGGGCTTTTGCATCTATACCCATTTTTCGGGTCACGTTTTAACTTATACCTGCTTTGGAAAAAAAATTGCAAGCGTACCCACTTTTCGCATAAACCTCAGGCATACGGGCCTGAAGTAGCAAAGTTAATAAGACAAACTTCAACATTCTAGGCTTTTTCAAATCCTTCAGCAGAAGTGCTGAAGTTATTTAGTTCATTTGTAAAAACTTCAGCATTAAATAAGCTGAAGTTTTGTCCTGGATTAATTAATTTTGTCATAAAGCTTTTTCAAACACTTCAGAAGAAGTGCTGAAGTTATTTAGTTCATTTGTAAAAACTTCAGCACTAAATAAGCTGAAGTTTTGTCCTGGATTAATTAGTTTTGTCATAAAACTTTTTCAAAAATTTCAGCAGAAAATGTTGAAGTTATTTAGTTCATTTGCAAAAAGTTCAACACTAAATAAGCTGAAGTTTAGTTTTGCAATAAAACTTTTTCAAAAACTTCAGCAGAAGTTCTGAAGTTATTTAGTTCATTTATAAAATTTTCAGCACTAAATAAGCTGAAGTTTTGCACAGGTATCAAGAAGATGACGCCTGAAGTTGTAAAAATTAAGATATATATTAAATAATTTTAAAAATATGAGTATAGATTAAATGGGGGCGACCAAAAAGCACGCCCGTGCAATTTCATCGATTAAGCTAATGATAAGGCAAGGCCATGTGGAATGGCGGCCCTATCCAATCCATGTAGTCCTGGATTTTGGCTTCGTCAGTACTTAACATTTTTGACGTAAAGTACCACCAATCACATTGTATATGTACACAGGTATTTGAATACGACGATAAAAAGGTTGATGAAAAAACTCATAATTTTAATATTATGGACGTTCCAAATTGTAATGGATAAGAAAACTAACGTGAAAAAAAAAAGGTCGGTTTTACCATTCTAGAGGACCACTTCGTCTTCAAACGACTTTAAAGTTCTTTCTAAGTAGATTTTTGTTTTTTTTCTTTGTTATAGTGAATAAAATGAAGTTAAAAAAAAAGTTTTTTTAAAACAAAGAGTTAAAACATAAGTCAATGAAAAAGAATGAAAAAATAAGTAGTATTGAATCAGACAGTGGCTAGTGAAGGAACAAAAGAGTAGACCTAATTGAATTATACAAAATAAAGAAGCTTGATAATATAAGAAAAATGCCTCCTAAAAAGGAGCTGTTAGAAGTGAGAATCGAACAATCACTGCCCCAATTTCATAGCTTTCCAGTACCTTCACCCATCAAACTTTTTGTTACATGCGTGCTAGTTTGACTTATTATATTCATTTCATTATATTTTTAATATAATACACACTCACTTTGCCAAGAAGTGCACCGTTAGTCACTAATAACACATGTATTTACTTTTAAATTACTGTTTAAAATGTCTTTAGTCTTTAGCCACTACTTTAATAAACTTTAACCGCTCGGACGAAAATATCCTTCTGTTCATGTCCTTAACTTTTGAACTTAACTTCAGGACTCCAAGACTACATGTCCTTAACTTTTGAACTTAACTCCAGGACTTCAGGACTACATGTCCTTAACTTTTGAACTTAACTCCAGGACTTCAGGACTACATGTCCTTAACTTTTGAACTTGGAACTTAAACTTCAGGACCAAACGTCCTTTAACTTTTGAACTTGTAAGTCAAAGTTAAGGACCTATTGTCCTTAACTTTTGATCTTGTAACTGTAAGTTAAGGACTGCCTGTCCTTAACTTTTGAACTTGTAAGTCTAAGTTCAGGATCAAGTGTCCTTGACTTTTGAACTTGGAACTCAAATTTCAGGACCAAGTGTCCTTAACTTTTGAACTTGGAACTCAAACTTCAGGACCAAGCGTCCTTAACTTTTGAACTTGTAAGTCAAAGTTAAGGACTTATAGTCCTTAACTTTTGATCTTGTAATTGTTGTCCTTAACTTTTAAACTTGTAAGTCTATGTTCAGGACCAAGTGCCCTTAACTTTCGAACTTGAAATTCAAAGTTAAGGACCAACTGTCCTTAACTTTTGAACTTGTAAGTCAAAGTTCAAGACCAAGTGTCCTTAACTTTTGAACTTGTAACTAAAAGTTAAGGACCAAGTATCCTTAACTTTTGAACTTTTTTTTTTCTCTTTAAAAATGTAGAATTTATCGCTATTGTAGTCCTTAACAAGGTACAATTTGTACAAGCACTTGTAATCCCAAAAAAGTTACAGGCAAGCTTATGGAAATTTTAGTAAACAGTCGTGGAGACTAATAAGTATAAAAGTCGGCGAGAACTTGAAAGGACTCGGCAATCAAGTTGCACCAGTATGCACTAAAGAAAAGATAAAAGTGATGCAGTCAGAGAGAAATATTTGGCTGTCTCCATCGAAACCCCAGACGGCCCGTGAAAACATCACGACCAAAGACCACGACTCTGTTCTGAAAATAAATCTAACCTATTAAATGTAATAGAAGAAAGGGTAAAATATCTTCTCATATTAATTTTAATAAAGTAGTGGCTATTATTGTTCAACATTAAAATTGCTGAATAAAAAATAAATACCACCTTAAATAGTGGCTACCCCACGTCATTTCTCCGTCAATGGGTGCTTAAGGCCCCAAATTTGATATGTACATCCACCACTGACCATATACGCTATATGTGTTGGATTAAAGACTAAGCTCAATTTAATTCGGACAACTAAGATATTTTCTTCTTCTTAGCTCATACTAAGATCTGAATTACATATTGGTTGTACATTTACATTGAGACAGAGATTTGGTCTATGGAAAGCACTTAGGCCATAATCAAAATTCAAAACTATTCCATGATAGTGTAAACTTCTGTCTTAATTCTATTTCTATTATATAGAAAAGGAAAGATGGTCTATCAAGGGTAAAAGAGTCAGTTAACACTTATCATAAAATGTGTTGTACGTGTTCACTCAATGTCGATTCCACTTTCATTCTAATACCAACGCGCAAATATAATTCTAGAAGTTTTATTCTTTCACCTCTCTTGTTAATTCCAACCAACAACAAAGAAACTAAATATGATTCCTTCATTAAATATGGATTGCTCTTTGAGTTCTCATCATCGTTTCAGTTTGGTGTAGTAATTTCAGGTTAGTATTTGTATCATTTTGCCCTCATCTTCTTCAGATTTTCTTCGGATTTTTCATTTTCATGGCTTAACTCATGCTACTTTCTTTATTATACTGTCTAACTCTCTCTTTAATGTTCTTCGGCGTTCATTTTTTTTCCTTTGGGACTCACTATTGGTTGTTCTGTCATCTGTGTTTCCTATGTTGTTCTCTACGCTTTATCGGTATGATGAAACTATTGATCTCTGATTTGCTGGAGAGTTTCAGTGATAAAATGATACAAGTAAATAAAAATCACTCTACAACTTAGTTCTTAAATGATAGATATGAAAATATGCCTTTTACGGCGGTAAAGTATGCTACAAGGTTAAATCAGTCCTCTAAAGGATGACCTCTTATACATGATTTGTTAGTTCAATGGGATGCATTATCAATTGATGATAGGATGAAGGCTCTTTGGTTCTAATGCATCGTTTGTTTGTTTATATAAGACCAAATTTTACTAGAATTGTCCATTTGACTAATTATGTAGAGTTTTGAAAGACTTTCTGCTTTCTTTAATCTTATGTTGATTGTCCATTTGACTAATAAGGTACCGCTAATATTGCTATACATGTACATTATCAAAAAAAATTAATATACACATAATACCTCTATAAAGTTTTATTTGGCTTAAAGTTCAGCCCCTTGAAAAATAAGTAGTTGTATTACGTCCTATTTTGAATCGAGCGGTACTAAACAATAGACATAATCAGGAAAGAGATATTAATTGTCAAGGAACACATATGAAATCCACATTTTTCGTGCAATGTAGATTTATTTTTATTTTGTTTTTTATTGCATCTTTTTTAATAAAGTTCATACTTTTATTGCACTTGCTCTTAAGTCCGATTGACCGGGAGTACCTTTTAAAGCTTGTCGCTTTTGACAACACTGATAAAGACAATCATTTAATATCATATCCCTTTTTTCTATATTCTTTTTAACTTCTTGACATTGCCGATCATTTAGGAATGTTCAAGCTTAGAATTTATCTCATTGAAATGGTTTTGTACTCAAAAGATTGAAAATCTTTTAATTTTCATGGTCATGGAAGACTCAACTCCTCCTTCGTCTCTTTTCAGAAAGGCTATGAATAATCTACCTTGATACCCTTTTTGCGATCCTTCAACATTTATTTTCTGCGCATTTATATTTGTCTTTATGATGGTAAGGCCTAAATCTCTGCGTGCATTTGATTGAAATAAGCAGTTGGGAGTTTAGCCTTATTCGCTCCTGAAATACACTAGAAAAATCGTTGATGTTGCTTATATACTTACAATAATTCCTATTTGATACATAGATTGCATAATTTTTTTAAACACTAGCATATACTATTTACACTTTCGAATTAAGTAATTCATAAAACTGTACTATTCTTTGCTATTAAGTTTTATTTGTGACTTACTAACTATACAGCACACTGTAATATTGTCAGGAGATATTTTATATTCTGTGAGTCTATGTACTAAGTTGACGACAAACAAAAAAAGGATGGTTTATTATGATTGTTGTGGAATGTATTTGATAATTGTGACATGGTCTAACTTTATTCTTTTCTGCTCATAAATTATTTTAAATTGAATGTAATGTGTTACAACTTGATGCACTTATTAGTGGGAAAATGCTGCAAATTGATAATAAGAACAAACTAAAAATTTGAGGAAGAAAAACATAATACTTAGACTGGGTGCATTTCATGCATGTGGCGCTCTTGCAGACATAATAATACAGAATAATCATTGATGTTACTTGGTTTATCAAGCATTCAAATTTTATATTGATTTACTTCTAATCAGAAGTTTCAAGATTAAGCATAATTTTAAGCTTACTATATCATGAAAGACATTTTTTGTTTGATTACATCTTCTCCAATATTAGTTGAAATCTAAATAGTTTTTATTTTTGAACTTTGGTATAGACTGATTATTCACCAAAGAGAAGTTCAAAGGAATCCGATGAGTGAGGTATGCTTTGGAATTCTTCAAAGCAATAACAATCCCCTGAACATCTCTAGATTTAAGAAATTTACTACGTGGCAATCATGAAGAATTTGTACTCTGAACAAACAACTATTTGGTTTCTTTGAGTATCTGGTTTATGAAACTTCAGTTTGGTACTTGTAATGTTATGAAGTGAAAATATAGGTTCTTTTGCCTTCTCATTTTTCCCTCCTTTTTGTGATGAGTAATAAAAAGAATGTTTATAAAAAATTTGGTGTCCACAGTAAATAATGCTGAGATGATATAAGAATATTTCAGTATAAGTCCACATTTTATTTTATAGTGTGGTGATAGAAATTCTATCAATGTAATACTACACAACCGTGTATGTTCTCAATAACTAATGAAATTTTTAGTCATTTTCTACTCATATGATTGGGCTTATTTCTTTCTTTTATTTGAGGATGAGTGAAATGTATTGGCCAATTTTTTGGAGATTATTTGCATTAAATTTAGGCATATCCATACAGTTTTCAGAGTATAGCTTATAAAAGAAAATACAAGACTAGCTCTCCAATTTTTAAGCAATTGTTGACCGGTTTAATCTCAAGGATAGAGGGATCCCATACTTTTTTTTGAAAAAGAATTAGATTTAAGATGTGTCCTTAGATTGTAGTAATAGTGTCTTCGCCTTTAATGATATTGTTCGATCTTCTCTAGAGGGGTGTAGCTCAGACGCTTGGGTATAGTACTCTAGAGCATGTGTGTTTGCCCCTTGGGGTCTCTCTCCCTCTCCCCCCTCTCTCTTCTCTCTAGCTTATCTTTATATCATTGTGTTTTTCAAACTCTTGGTGCGGGCTTGTGTTAATTATTATTCTTATTCAAAAAATATTTAATATCTTATTTGATGGAGGTGCAAGAAGCTCTTTGATGGAGGTCAGGACAAATACAAAGTAGTGATGTTTTCAGGCTTCCAGCATGCATAAATTTTTGCAATATTCTTTATTACTTAATGAGATAGGTAATTTCGGCCCTTCATGCAAGGCGTAAGCACTCATAAACATGATACATCTGGTTGATCACGTGGCATAGAATGAGGGTAGGAGATGAGCAATTAGACATATTCTTGGGCTTAATTTTGTAAATGATTAATGGAAAAGCACAACAAAATAAAATATTTGCTTAGTTTTACATACGCCGGTCAACCCCGAGGGAGGTAAATATATATAGTTTTATGTTTCTGTCATTATTGACAAAAGACGATGCTCTTCGGTGTTTGTAAAATTATGGTTATCCTTAAACATTTAGTGCTATTTGGAGTCGTAGAAGTAAATACGCAATTAAAATTTAAATTATTGGGCCCGTGCCATGCACGGGCAACACTCATCTAGTATCGATAAGAAGAAGATGGACTGTGTTGTCTTGGGCTTAACATCCGCTCAAACAAGTCGTTAAGAGTCATTTATTCTCCCCGATAAGTAGGGACAAGGAATGAATGCACCTTTTATATAGGGCCCAAATATATGCGGGGCCTAAAACAAAAGTTTAATATAAAAATTGCATGAGCGCCCTATTTGGTCGTCACTTTTAACTTGTACCTGCTTTCTTTTTCTGTTTGCATCCGTACCCATTTTTTGTTAAAAGCATTTTAAAAAGACGATTTTCCTCTTCTTTAGTAAAAGACTACTTTCTCTCCAAGTGTACGCCATATTTGTCTATTGTCGTTGTCACTCTCTCCCATTCTTTGCGTTTTTGATTTGTTCTTCTCTGAAATCAAACGGTTTTCGTCATTCTATAGTCATATGTACGATTTTAATGGTTGCTTTGGTACATTTGTCACGACCCAATTTCGGAGTCGTGATGGCGCCTATCGTAGAACCAGGCAAGCCGCCCTTTTTAACTAAGGTAAATTCAATTTTCAGTAAAAATACAATTTTAAACGAATTTATTGATAATACTAAGAATCTAAAGTTTAAATACAATATTTGAAAAACTAAATTTAAACCTCCAACCCCGGATCTGGTGTCACTCAGTCATGAGCTGCTATATATAAAAAAATAAAGAATGAAGAAATAGACAACATAGTCTCAAAATAAGATCAACATGTGGAATAAGGAAGAGAAGACGAGGTCGCGATCGCCAGCTGCTACCTCGACAACCCCAATGAAAACTCTGACAGCTGTTCAATATCCACTACTGCGTCCCGGTGTACCTGGATCTGCACACAAGGTGCAGGGGGTAACGTGAATACACCAACTCAGAAGTAACGAACCCAAACTATGGGCCGAGAGGTAGTGACAGTCTAAACCTCAATAATTAAATCATCAGCGTACAAAATTTAGGCATGTTCACAGTTTATCAGAAAATAACAACAGAATATACTAGATATACCTCCATATGTTCTACATGCCAACATGTCACAGTTTGAAAATGCACATAGTGCTCACAACTCTCCCACAAAAGTCCACTCAGTACTATATATGGCTTTCAGGCCCAGAGAAGTTCTCGGAATATGCATAAACACCGGTGACCGTAGTCACTCTGTACTGAGGAAAAAGGCCAGTCCAGGCCCCACGGAGAAGATCCATCTCCGGAATGCAACACTCGGACAATATCCATATCCAGGGAAGATCCATCCTCACATAACATCAGCTTCGGATAAGATCCATGCCCAGGGAAGATCCATCCCTCACATAACATCAGCTTCGAACAAGATCCATGTTCAGGGAAGATCCATCCCTTATTATCAATGCACTCACTAGAGGTGTAAAGACTCCGGAGGGGCCCTAGTGGCCCAAGCGCCATATCAAGCCAACAAAGGCATGATTTAATATTGCTGCGGTGTGCAGTCCGATCTCATAACTGTCTCAATAACAGGCTCTCGGCCTCACTTAGACATTACTCTACAGTCTCACTCACATGGATCACAGATGCCTCTATCAGCCCGATACAATGATAAGTATGCATATAATTAACAATATTGAGACTGAGATATGAAATGGTATGCTATAACAGGACTGAGTATATGGAATCAAACAATCACAAAATGAGACAGTAATATAGGACCACTTGGGTCTCAGCATTTTCGGCATGAAGCCTAACATTTATACTTAACATGATTTCTAACAGGTTCAAAATTACCACATTAACAAAAGCACAAATATCATCAGGGAATAATCACTAAACGGTGCCATGGGATAAGCCAGGCCACAAATACTCGGTGCACGCCCGCATACCCGTCACTTGGCATGTGTGTCACCTCAACAATAGTCATAAATCATTTAGCTCGGGGTTTCGAATCTTCAGAACCAAGTTTGGAAACGTTACTTACCTCAAAATCAGCTAAAATACTATTCTGCAGTGCCTTTGCCTCTAAATTCGGCCTATGAGTGCTCCAAATCTACCAAGTTCAGATTTTTATCATCAAATTATGCTTAAGGAATGAATTCCAATTGAAAGGTATCAAATTTAGCTCAAAACCTGAAATTAGTCAAAATTCGACCCCTCGAGCCTGCGTCTCGGAACCCGATAATTTTTACGTCAAAATGTTTTTCATCATCTCACGAGTCCGTACATATCAAGAACGCTAAAATCAGAGTTCGTTTGACCCCTCAAATCGACCCCTAAAGGTCTCAAAATCTCAACCCCTAACCCCACCTTTTTCCTGCTGATTTTCATAACTAAGCACTGATATAAGGTCGCCAATCACATATAATTGAGTTATTAAGTCCAAAAACCTTACCTCAATGAAGAACACTGATTTTCCCTCTTCAAAATCGCCTCAAGAGCTTCTTCCCATTCAAAGATAGTGTTAAAAGGTCTAATGGTCGCAGTTCTGCCCAGGGGTTCTTCACCTGCGGCCCATGTCTCGCACCTGCGGGACCGCACTTGCGGTCAAAACAACCGCACCTGCGACTTTTCATTAACGGCCTAACTCCGCACCTGCGACTCACATTCCGCACCTGCGACTTCGCAGGTGCGATCCTCCTCCCGTACCTGCGATCCTCTACTGTGCCTCTCAAATTCCGCATCTGCGGAGCTTTGCTCGCTCCTGCGGGCCCGCACCTGCGATGACCCATCCGCAGGTGCAGTTACACCAGCACCAGCAACTTCAGCAGCAACACAAGCACTCCAAACTCCCCGTTAACCACTCAAAACCATCACGAGCCCCTCGGGACCCCAACCAAACGTACCAACTGTGAGCATGTGATTTTTACTCGCCGTATCGTCCTATAAAAATCTCAATAAATCAATTTATTTTATGAATTTTTGTTAATTTTTCAATAATTAATTGTGAATTATTTACATTTTTTGCATATCCATAATTCATCTTTTAAAATTATTAAAATTTGCATCACTATTATCAAGGAATTATGAAGTTATTATTTATAATTAATTAAATAATAGACGAATGACGAGTATTTAACGTAATGTAGTTTTTAATAACTAATTACTAAAAAATTAATCATTTTATTCGATAAATCATAGATTTAATTAGGAATATATAATTGGTTGTGTTATTCTTAATTAATATGTAAATAGATGAAAAATAAGGTTTAAAATTAATTGCTAACCATTTTTGGATTAAATTAGATTTGAACTTATTTGGATTAATTAGTTAATTAATTAAGAAAAGCCAATTTCGGACATGGGCTAGAAACTACTCAGTCCCACTAGAAACTACTCAGTCCCAAACCCAATCCTATACAACTCAAACAACCCAGGCCCAAAACCCCTTTACCCGACATGCCCCAGCACCCTTCCAAACGACCCCGTTTGATTTAATCAATTGAATCCTGGCCATTGATCGAAATTGATCGGACGGCCAGGAACTCACCCTACCCCCCCATTCACTTAGAAGTCTACGCCCCCCCTTCCCTTTCATCCGTCTCTCTCTCTCTCTCTCTCTCTCTTCTCTCTAAAAACCCTAGCCGCCTAGGATTCCCACCTTGCTCCGCCCACCGAAAATCGCCTACCGGTGGCGGACGACCTCCAATCAACCACAACTTCTCACCTGACAATCACCATCATCCCCTCTATCACCTCCCGTTGCTGGTTTCCCTAAAAAACCAATCGATTTGCACCGGTTTCAGATCTAAGAATCTGAAAACCCCAAAACTACTCCCCGGTCGATTCAAGGAAAATCAATGGTTCAGACCTTCATGGGTCGATTGCTCTTAACTAGAGCAATCGATTCATGAAGTTTTGATTCATTTTCAAACCCCACTGGATCCAGTAAGTTCCAACGACCTCTTTTCTCTTTCCCGGCCAAAAAACCCTTTTAACGGGTATCCCCTCCTCCCCTTCTAACTGTTTCTTGTGCTATTAGCATTGAATATGTCATAGTTTAATTATTTTTGTTGTATCACTGTTTAGATATTTTGCTTTCTTTCATCGTTTTCTTCCACCTGTTTATATTTCTTCCTCATCGTTTAGTTTAAGCTCTAAACGTATTTCATGACAGTCATGTCTTGATTTTGTTCTCGTCAATTAAGTAATTAGTTTTCCCTGTTTAACCATGTTTCCTAACTTAGGTTTCGTCATTGTCTGTATGTATGACTGTTCTGCTTTGGTTCGCACTACCTTCGATTTGATTGATTTAGTGTTTAGCATGATTATGCACATTCCGGACTGTTTTTGCAACCATGTTTAGTCATTTGGGTTTTCCTGTTAATCATCATTGATCTATTAGAGGTTCTACTTGTTAAAATTAATAATTAGCTTTATTGAATGTTCATGCTTAAGTTCTCCAGAATACCTTTACTGTCGTTTATCTCCTCTCTAAATGCTACTGTCCATCTCCATTTGATTACTCACCCTAACCTTAGTATAATATGAAGATTAATCATTCACCTAGATTATTTTATTAGTTAATTAGGATCCTAACTTTATTGAGAGTTTAGTTACTAATATAATTAACTAAGATCAAGAAACAATCTAATAAACTAACAATGTTTAATAACTAACTAAGTCCTAAAATCTGCCTAAGGTAATTAATTTAGGACTATTTAACTAGAACAAATCATTTAATCTAGGCTTGATAATTAGCTAAGTTTTCTGATTTTTAGGTAATTGGGTTTGACTTAATTAAACTAAAACAGTTAACTTAATTTAAGAAGTCAAAACTGATTGGTTTACTTCAATTAATTGACTTAAACATAAGTAGTATGAAACTAACTCTAGGCATTTAATCAATTAACTTTTAATTAATTAACTCAACCTTAGTCAAGAACAACTAATAGTTAACTAAAGAACATAGTTGGGGTTAACTAACCAAAGTTAATGCCTAGTTAACTAGTGAACCTAACTAGTGTTAGTTAACTAAAGTTAAATAATAACCCAAAGTGAGCTTAACCTTGATTACCCAATGGTAAATTCAGGGACTCCAAGGGGTACAATAGGTAACGTAGACTTATGAAATCAGAATTTTAAGGGTAAAAAGGGTCTTTTAATAGGTAAGAATGTTCTAGAATAGGGGCAGTTTTGTCCCAAAGATAAGGTTGACAACTGCCCTATGTACTGTTTTGGTACTATTTTTCAGTATTGGATACGGAATATTCAAAGAATATCCCATTCCCAAATATCCTATAAGTAGACCCTCTTTTTAGAGGTGAAGGGGTTAGAATTTTTACACTTTTGAGCTGCTGGGATACAGAATCCTTCCCATTTTTTCAAGAAATACTTTCTTACTTAAAAGGTTTTGAAAAGAAGATACCTAATAGAAAAGAAAAAAAAATTCTGATTCCCTTTTATAAAACAAGTATCATAAGTAGATGGCCTAGTTCAGTTGCTATCTTCCCTTTTGCTGAATTTTGTTTTCTGGAAGTTCTTACTTCGAACATCCACACTCAAGATTTCTGGGTTATTCTTGCTAGATTGGTTGGTTTTCTTTGGGGTCTTTTCTGTTTGCTGTTTGCTGATCTCTCTTCCCTCTTGCTGTTCATACTTGACCTTTATTTGGTCAAGTCTCTTTGTTTGCTTCTCTCTTAAAATGTATGTATTTAACTCATCTTTTCTTAATGAAATTTCTTGGATTGGAATCATCTTCTTCTTCTCCCCGCTTAAATTAGTTTGTCATTGATGAAATGAGGTTATCTCTCTTGCTTTATGTACATGTGACTGTATAGATGTTTATTAGCATATTAATGAACCTGTTGAATGTGATGAATACTGTTGGTTTTGTTGCTATCTCTTTCCTAAAACATTCTGTTATTTCTGGCCAAATGTATATAAACATGGTAAATACTCATAGTTCTATATTAAAAAATAAGGCTGTACTGAGGTGTAGGATCTGACCTTCTCTATGGTCAGGCTCTCTCTATAAGAGTGCAGAAAAATATGCTTTTCAATTGAGTCTCTTTGGTTAATAAAGAGATTCAACAAGCAAATCTCTAGATAGGTTAGTATCAGCACTAGGGTACATGAATCTGACCTTCCAATGGTCAAATTCACCCCATAATAGTGCACAAAACAGTAGTGTAGATGACTGAAATTCACCCTATAAAGGGTATACAACATGTATTCAAAAGGGCTATAGAGTAAAGAATCTGAACCCTTATATGGTCTGATTCAGTCTCTAAAAAGCCAAGAATAGTCAAAATGTCCAAATGAATACTGTTTGAAGTACTGGTATGGTTGTTAAAAATGGTAAACAAGATTGCATCTGTAAGTTTGAATCAGACTTTCCTTTATAGTCAGATTCAATCTAAGAAAATGCATAAAACATGTGGTTTTTCCTTCTGCAGAATCTGTAATTACTGGTTAAAAATCTGATTGTTCATCTATGTATGATTA
This sequence comes from Nicotiana paniculata, assembly GCA_005239505.1. Taxonomy (NCBI): domain Eukaryota; kingdom Viridiplantae; phylum Streptophyta; class Magnoliopsida; order Solanales; family Solanaceae; genus Nicotiana; species Nicotiana paniculata. The sequence goes on along the minus strand of ML344867.1, from coordinate 52,786 downwards.
TAACTGTAGATTTATCTCTCAAAAAGGCTTCTGGGATTAATTCCATATCCATGAAGTCGTAATAGAGTCATTAGATAGCATTAAAGGGTAGTGAATCTGACCCCCTTTATGGTCAGATGCACCCCATAAGATGTTTATGTTGGTTTGGACGACTTATATCTTATATCACTATGGGGAGCAGCATGTAAAAGGTTGAATCTGATCCCTGTAATGATCAGATTCAGCCTCTTACAACGCACATGAGTTATGTATGGTCCAGTTGAGACTAAAAGCCGAAGAATACAGATCCTAAAGGGTGAAATTTGTTGGCTTGAACAAGGGCAGTAGCTTACCTTGTTTCTTTTTATTTTTCTTCTTATTATTAGAACTTATGTATTTAATTTAAGAACAATGTTAGCGTACTTACATCCTTTTGTATATGCTTTATTTGTAATATAAGAATGGACATTATATTTATTTATATTAGCAGTCATTTCTTTCAGTATGCATGTGTTCCTATAATTTCCAAAATATGTGTATATTTAGCTCCAGATTTGTTTTGAGTACACTGGACTCAAACATGACTATTCTGGATTGTTTAAGATGGACCAAAATATTTATAATGGCCCATCAAGGTCTGAGCATAATCCAGAGGGCCTGGAAAACGCGAAGAGCCCTTAGCCTCAAGGCTGTTTATTCTCAGATTTAAGTACAAATTTTCAAGCATCAATATTTTAAGCACTCAGATTTTGACGGAAAAATCCAAAGGCACCCTTTCTAAATCTTATCTTACAATTTAGCGTTCAAATCAACTTGTCTAAATGACCCCCGTAAATACCTATTGAAGTTATGGAAACGACTACATTTAGATCAAAGGAATTTTGAAGTATATATATAAATATGAATTTGCTATTCAAAGTAATCTCTCATCAGATTTATCTCGTGTTCTTAAGAGTTCAAATTTACAGCAATATGTAGAACTCAAGGTGTATATCAAAAAGTATGAGTTTAGGTCATTTGAAGTTGATAAAACTATTTCAGTCAAGGTACTATGTGTTCATTTAACTGTTTTAAATAAGTGATTTGCAAATTAGTATTTCGACTTGCTCTATATGATGACACGATTCTCTTTGTAGTTGTATAGCTTTTACCCTTATTGAATTAGTCACAATTAGTTTTTGCCGGAGAGTTAAACGATAAATTGGGCTGATAAGTGGCCATAGCCCAAAACATGTTGTCTTTAGACTAGTGAATATCATTCTAGGTAATCCTTAGGTAGAATGCATACCTTTACTTTGAAACTTGACAAAATTGATCATTACCTCAAAATTACAATAAACTACACTCGGGAGTGGCAACTCATGCTCCCGACCCTCAATTCTAAACAACTGAAAATGCACATAGCAATCACGGGTGCATTTCATGCGACGTTTTTGTTATATGTTCAAAACCACAAGTGTACGTCATCGTAACTTGTCCAAGATAAATCCATAAACGTCTTAATCGACCTTAAAACTAAAACGCTCTTTCAAAAAATAGGAAACTCAAACATCGCCACAGATGGGCATTATAAAACCGTCACGACCATAGTGTTGACTACGTAATCTACAAACGGGTGCGACAACTCATGTCCCCGTCTTCAACTTCAAACTATAATAAAAATCACATGTTGTAATTGCGGGTGCATTTCATGTGGCATAGTTATAATATGTCCAAAAAACAAATAAGCGCACGACATCGTGACTTTTTTCAAGATAAATCCATAAATACTAAAAGCGGTTAAAAATTAAACGGCTAAATGCACAATAGGCAAAAATATGTAAATAATCAGACAATTTAGGCCAAATATTAATAGTAAGCGACCGTGCTAGAACCATGGAACTCGGGAATGCCTAACACCTTCTCCCGGGTTAATAGAATTCCTTACTCGGATTTCTGGTCGCAGACAAATTAAAACAGAGCCAAAATTTCCTCAGCTTGGGATTTTTAAAATAAACACGGTGTCCCGGAGCATCGTCAAAAATCCGTGTGGCGACTCTGAAATAAATAAATAAATCCCAAATCCGAATAATGTCACTTTAATTGGAAAAACTCCCTTATTACCCCTTCATTAATCCGGGGGTAATGAAAAAGGAGGTGTGACACCAACACCTCATATATGATCATTCAAACTTAGTTGCACTCCCGAAACACTAAAAATAACATCAAAACACCATAATCACATCAAATTCAAGCCTAAGAACTTTGAAATTTCTAAAATCCTCCAACAATGCCGTAACTATCCAAAACAACACCGATTGACCTGAAATTTTGCAGAAGACATGTCAAAAATGACATTACGAACCTGTTCCAACTTACGGAATTCCATTCCGACCCCAATAGCCTATTTTTCACTGCCGACTGGAAATCGCCAAAAACTAACTTTTGTCAATTCAAGCCTAATTCTACACCGGAATCAAAAAAATATTCCGAACACACTCCTAAGCCCCAAATCACCTAACGAAGCTATCCGAGCCATAAAATCCGCATTCCGAGGTCGTTTACCAATAAGTCAACCCTTAGTTGACTTTTTCGATTTTAAGGCTATTTTAAGGCTAAATGGCTAAATTCTCACCACAACCGTTCTGATTCCGAGCCTACCAACTCTAACACATCAAGAACAGTATAACCAACCTATGACAAGTCAATAACAGTAATTTTTAATGCAAGTTCTACGTAACGACCGACCGAGTCGTTACATTCTCTCTCACTTAAACATACGTTCGTCCTCGAACGTGCCTAGAGTTGTTCCAAACACCACCAAAATTGATGTGTAACCTACCATGCATATATTCGGAGGTGATCCCACATCACTCTACCCCATATAGTTATAATAGCACAACATAATTGAAATTTCGAAATCCAATCTTGACCCATAAACCTTAGAACTACATTTTCGCTTCTGAATCAATTTACAAGATCAAAATCCCACAACTATAAACTGAATAAGTCTGGGCATACTGTAACAAGCCATATACGCACCCCAGATGAAATCACATAATACACCGTGTGACTCAAACACCCATAGCGATAACTCCTAATCACAATAGCTGCTCAGAGCAACCCAATACCAGTACATAACCTCTTATCAAGAAATGCCTCGCTCTTACACTTTCATATACTGCTGATGATGACAGAAATACGTAGAAACTAACAACCATTCGTCCGATCAGTTAGATGAAGCTCCCCCTTCCCAAACAGGAATTATAGCAAATTTCTAAGCCGAATCCCAATATTTATCCTTCCAACTATGCTGTAGACAATTCTGACAATATTCATTCTAGCTCCAATGACCTCTTATAACATGACACATCAATACAATTGGAAGCCATAATATGTGCAACTCGTGCAGTAAACAACAACATCCCAACGTAATCAAATTATATAAAAGACTCATACGAGAGGACTATCCCGCCATTAACAATTACCCTCACAACATCATGCTAAAAGCCTGGCACACATCGTAAAAATCAAAACACACGAATCCAATACCAAAGGTCATACTCCTACATAACTCCGCTACATTGAGTGATCCCAGCGAAACGCTAGTTCATATGAAATACTTCAAGCCACCAGTAGATATCATTTACTTAGTCATTTGAAACTGCCAATGCCGCCTAAAAATTTTGACCTTCCTTCCAGAACTGAACCGGGAATTCACACATGCAGATCTCGACTCTACACAACGTACCGCATACACCATGCCATCCTATGATAAATATGGAAACTTCATAACCCCTTCCGAGCCACAAGAAACTACATACCCAACTAGCCAAGAACTTACATTTGATCCCATCTAGAAGCAAAATCCCTATACCTCTCATGCTCCTCACGCCAGTAGAAAATACACATCTCTAACCGTGGTAGAAACCATCAGGAACTATTCGAATCCCACTTGTAAAACACCCAACCGTCAGAACTGAATCCTTTTAACTCAACTACGCTACGCAGGTCACCAACACCCAAGAGCATTGCTAGGAAACACATGTAGAAAACGCATTACCTCATAAGCACCCAAAGAACTAACCGTATCCCTTACCATACCAACACCCAAGGAAGTAACCCACACCCCCTAGGAAACCAAGAAAACTCCTACTTTATGCACACTACTTACTTTACAAATAACAACTCAATCATGCAATGAGACTCATATCCCCATAGAGTATAATACAACCTATATCAAGAATTTTTTTTCATTACTCGAGTTATTCTCAACTCCAGCTCTGCAGGTCATAACTGATCCACCAGTATACCCCAAACTAAAACCAATACAGTACATCATCGGGCAACCAACTAATCATTAGCAGACCCCCCCCCCCACTTGGCTCAAAGCCATAGATAAAAACAAACAGTAACTCACAATGCCCATACGCTATCACTGCCACAATACCGCAGTGGGATTCAACTAAATCCTTCATAAGCTCATACATAACTCAAACCATTAAACATCCCAAATCATCTACAACCTCGCATTCACCATTGCAATAGCCGTGCCAACTCCCACAAGTGATCGAAACTCAAATTGCAACATATATCAATTACTGGTAAAAGAGAACTTGCTACAAAAAAACATAAGAGGTCTTCCCATACACTCACAACTCGAGGCCATATGCCAACTCCAGACAGAAGTCAAACACTCAACGTACTCGCTACATATCCAGCCACTCCCTTTTTGTCACAATCAAGCAATATAAGCACATCTCACTCTCAAATCACACTCACCACACGGTCATCTAGTCACCAAGTCTCGTCAATAAGGACACCAACGGACATATAAGTCCCCAATACATGTGCTCGCACAAACAAAATCTCTGCACTCAAGCCACAGACAAAAATCCGGCCTCGTCCTCCAGACTGGCCCCAAACATGCTAAAATCACATCCCATTCATGGAAGTCACAAGCTATCGGTGCACGGCTGATACCGAGTGCTCACGTGCACGTTTGAATACATGAAAGGAGTTCAAAGAATTACGCTTCAGGTTCGCACGACAAGAGTTCGAGAATGTGAGATTTTTCCTAAAGGTTCTACAGCCTCTCGAAGATAAGTATAGACGTCTCCGTACCGATCCGTAAGACTCTACTAAACTTGCTCATGACTGGTGAGACCTATTTAACCTAGGGCTCTGATACCATCTTGTCACGACCTTTCGGAGTCGTGATGGCGCCTGTCGTGGAACCAGGCAAGCCGCCCTTTTTAACTAAGCTAAATTCAGTTTCCAGTAAAAATATAAATTTAAACGAATTTATTGATAATACTAAGAATCTGAAGTTTAAATACAATATTTGAAAAACTAAATTTAAACCTCCAACCCCGAATTTGGTGTCACTCAGTCATGAGCTGCTAATATATAAAAAAATAAAGAATGAAGAAATAGACAACATAGTCTCAAAATAAGTGTAACAGGTGGAATAAGTAAGAGAAGACGAGGTCGCGATCACCAGCTGCTACCTCGACAACCCCAATGAAAACTCTGACAGCTGCTCAATATCCACTACCGGGTCCCGGTGTACCTGGATCTGCACACAAGGTGCAGGGGGTAACGTGAGTACACCAACTCAGAAGTAACGAACCCAAACTATGGGCTGAGAGGTAGTGACGGACTAAACCTCAATAATTAAATCATCAGCATACAAAATTTAGGCATGTTCACATTTTATCAGAAAATAACAACAGAATATACTAGATATACCTCCATATGTTCTACATGCCAATATGTCACAGTGTGAAAATGCACATAGTGCTCACAACTCTCCCACAGAAGTCTACTCAATACTATATATGGCTCTCAGGCCTAGGGAAGTTCCATCCCGGAATATGCATAAACACCGGTGACCGTAGTCACTCCGTACTGAGGAAAAAGGCTAGTCCAGCCCCCACAGAGAAGATCCATCTCAGGAATGCAACACTCGGACAATATCCATATCCAGGGAAGATCCATCCCTCACATAACATCAGCTTCGGATAAGATCCATGCCTAGGGAAGATCCACCCCTCACATAAAATCAACTTTGGACAAGATCCACGCCCACGGAAGATCCATCCCTCACTATCAATGCGCTCACTAGAGGTGTAAAGACTCCGGAGAGGCCCTATTAGCCCAAGCGCCATATCAAGCCAACAAATGCATGATTTAATATCACTGCGGTAGGCATTCCGATCTCATAACTGTCTCAATAACAGGCTCTCGGCCTCACTCAGACATTACTCTTCAGTCTCACTCACATGGATCACAGATGCCTCCATCAGCCCGACACAATGATAAATATGCATATAATTAACAATACTGAGACTGAGATATGAAATGGTATGCTATAATAGGACTGAGTATATGGAATCAAACAATCACAAAATGAGACAGTAATATACGACCACTCAGGTCTCAGCATTTTCAGCGTGAAGCCTAGCATTTATACTTAACATGATTTCTAACAGGTTCACAATTACCACATTAATAGAATCACATATATTGTCAGGGAATAATCACTAAGCGGTGCCATGGGATAAGCCAGGCCACAAATACTCGGTGCACGCCCGCACACACGTCACTTGGCATGTGCGTCACCTCAACAATAGTCATAAATGATTTAGCTCGGGGTTTCGAATCCTCAGAACCAAGTTTGAAAACGTTACTTACCTCAAAATCGGCTAAAATACTATTCTGCAGTGCCTTTGCCTCTAAATTTGGCCTCTGAGTTCTCCAAATCTACCAAGTTGAGATTTTTATTATCAAATTACGCTTAAGCAATGAATTCCAATTGAAAAGTACCAAATTTAGCTCAAAACCTGAAATTAGTCAAAACCCGACTCCCTGGGCCCGAGTCTTGGAACCTGATAAATTTTATACCAAAATGTTCTTCATCATCTCACGAGTCCGTACATATCAAGAATGCTAAAATCGGAGTTCGTTTGACCCCTCAAATTGACCCCTAAAGGTCTCAAAATCTCAAGCCCTAACCCCACCTTTTTCCTACTGACTTTCATAATTAAACACTGATATAAGGTCTCCAATCACATATAATTTAGTTATTAAGTCCAAAAACCTTACCTCAATGAAGAACACTAATTTTCCCTCTTCAAAATCGCCTCAAGAACTTCTTCCCGTTCAAAGATGGTGTTAAAAGGTCTAGTGGTCGCGAAGTATTTTAATTTATACTTTCTGCCGAGGGGTTCCGCACCTACAACCCATGTCTCGCACCTGCGGGACCGCACTTGCGGTCAAAACAACTGCACCTGCGACTTTTCATTAAACGACCTAACTCCGCACCTGCGACTCACATTCTGCTCCTGCGACTCACATTCCGCACCTGCGACTTCGCAGGTGCGATCTCCTCCCGCACCTGCGATCCTCTACTGTGCTTCTCAAATTCCGCATCTGCGGAGCTTTGCTCACTCCTGTGAGCCCGCACCTGCGATGATCCAATCTGCAGGTGCTGTTACACCGGCACCAGCAACTTCAACAGCAACACAAGCACTCCAAACTCCCCGTTAACCACTCAAAACCATCCCGAGCCCCTCGGGACCCCAACCAAACGTACCAACACCTCATATATGATCATTCAAACTTAGTTGCACTCCCAAAACACTAAAAATAACATCAAAACACCAAAATCACATCAAATTCAAGCCTAAGAACTTTGAAATTTCTAAAATCCTCCAACGATGCCGAAACTATCCAAAACAACGCCAATTGACCTGAAATTTTGCAGACATGTCAAAAATGACATTACGAACCTTTTCCAACTTTCAGAATTCCATTCCGACCCCCGATAGCCTATTTTCCACTTCCGACCGAAAATCGCCAACAACTAGCTTGCGCCAATTCAAGCCTAATTGTACACCGGACATCACAAAAACATTCCGAACACACTCCTAATTCCCAAGTTACCTAACGAAGCTATCCGAGCCATAAAATCCACATTCCGAGGTCGTTTACCAATAAGTCAACCCTCAGTTGACTTTTTCTATTTTAAGGCTATTTTTAAGACTAAATGGCTAAATTCTCACCACAACCATATTCCGAGCTTACCAACTCTAACACATCAAGAACAGAATAACCAACCTATGCCAAGTCAATAACACTAATTTTTTATGCAAGTTCTACGTAACGACCGACCGGGTCGTTACAACATTGCATTACCTTTGTATGGGGTTTTATTTTAGTATTATTTTTATGATTGAATTTCTGGGTTTTTTGTTGATAGTCATTTTAGTTGAATCATTTCCTAGGGCTTACTTTGATTAGTGCATTAGTTTTCTAGGTTTTACATTTACGATTGTGTTTTTAGGCTTTTTGAAACTATATTTGTGTTTTTTGATGAAAATTCTATAAATTCTTCAATGATTTTTGGAGATGTTGAAATTTTTAAAAATTATGAAAGTCAAATAGATGATGCCATTAAATTGTGAAGTTTATAATACTTCAAGGATAACTTAATTCTAGGAGCTAAAATTTTGTTTTGTGTTTTGTATAAGTAAAGTATGTTTTGCCTGCAGTTTTTGTTATATTTTTTATGAACTTCAGCATTAGTGGAGTTGAATTTGTGTTCCGTATTTATAAAAACTACAACATATTTTGGCTAAAGTTTTTGTCTTGTAATTGCTGAACTTCAGCATTCTAGGAGCTGAAGTTTTGTTTTATATTTCCTGAACTTCACCATTATAGGAGCTGAAGTTTTTGTTTTATATTTATTGAACTTTAGCATTCTTAGAGCTGAAGTTGTGTTGTGTCTTTTCTTGAAGTTAGATGGCTTTAAAATATTACTTAAGCCAAATTGTGCTGAAGTTTTAACTGATTTTTTTGATAATGTTCTGAAGTTTTTTACCCTATCTTTTTTTTTAACTGATGGCATCTAGGAAATCCAAATCACCTAAAGTTCCTAAAGCACCTAAAGATCCTAAAGCACCTAAAACACATAGAATACGCAAAGTTCCTTCAGTCCCTATTCCTCTACCTACAAAACCAGGGGAAAAATATTATGTGTTTGGAGATTGGTTTAACTGTCGTGCTTACTGGAAAGGGAACCATGAATTGTAGCATTTAATTGCAACTTTTTTGACTCCTACACAACAAGAGAAGCTGAATAATGGTACATTTTGGTATATTATGGCTATGGAGAATTACCATTGCAGCATGAAGTTGGTTCATTGTTTGATTCTTTCTTGAGTATTTTCCAATGATCGAGATTCCATTAGTTTCAAGATTTTTGGCCATAATGTGTCGTTCAACCTTGAAGACTTTCACATTATGTGCGGTTTGAGGATCACAACACATAATGTTGGAAAACCAATTAAACAAGAGAGAAAAATTCTGAAATGCTATTTTGGAAAGTCTAACGGTGTGACCTTGAAGGACATTCGAGATTATATAACCCAGAATAAAATTAAAAAGGATGATGTGAATTTCAAACACGTATGCAAGAGTGATGAAGATGGTGTAAAGCTTATGAAAATTCTTGTTGTGGAGTCTATTTTGTTTGGAAGAAAGAATGAATCAATTGTGTTGGAGAGTATGCCGCTATTGTTGAAGACGATAAGGCTTGTGCAGATTATCCTTGGGGTAATGCGTCTTATGAGAAGATCATTACCTCAATGAAACATGCTTTGGACAACCAAGACAAAAATAATCCAACTGACTATACTGTAGGTGGATTTCCATTTTCACTATGTGTTTGGTCCTATGAGCGCTTCCCAGATATTCGGGAGAAGTATTTAAAAGAGGATGAATTCCTTGATGCCCCTCAGGTTCCCAGGATGTTACATTATATATCTTTGGGAGATCCTAAATTTAAACAACTTCATGAGGATTACTTCAGTAATCATGGTGTAAGTTAATGTTCTTTATTTTTCCTTTTCTCTGTAGTTGTGTTAATATGTTGACGTATCAATTTTATTTTATTTTACATAATATACCTTTTTGTATTAAACAGAAATATCGGACATTTAGGATATTGGATATAATTCCTACCGAAGAGGAATTGAACTCAATTACTTTAATTGGATAATTACCATGCAACCACATTCGTTCAAAGGTACTGAATGCGGTTCCTTCAACTAGTGAATCACTACGTAGTCGGTGTCGATCAAAAGAAACCAATTGAACTTCTGTAATTGGCGAATCACCTCGTACCCAGAGTCGTTCTAACCGTTCTACAACGACGTTTGACAATGAATTAGTCAACACAATATGTCGTGTAAGTTTTGACCTGAAGTTTTTGTTGTGTGTTTTGTAAAAATACATCATGTTTTTTAGCTGAAGTTTTTGTTCTTTTTGTGATGAACTTCAGCATTCTAGTAGCTGAAGCTGTGTTCTGTACTTGCTGAACTTCGGCATTCTTAGACCTGAAGTTTTTTTTTGTGTCTCTATATTCTAAAATTATTTTGTTGTTTCTATTTATATACTAGAGGGTAACGAGGGAGGTTAAAATCCATGCAGAAGAAGAAAGGCGCATGATAGCGAAAAAAGTTGTTGAGGAGTTTTAACGGGATGAGCGATCTGCTATTGTGGACGAGGTTTTGAAAAACGTCAAGGTAAGTTTATTTATAGAGAAGTCTTTTTTCCTGCTAATGTTATTCAGATTCATCATTGTTAGTAATTTTTTATAGGAATAGTTTGATGAGAAGTTTGAAAAGTTATTTAAGATTGTTGACAAATCAAAAGGAATGGATGATGGCGATGCAGATTCTGATTTGATGAACTATCGACAATATGATAGGATTGTCGCGCCCCCTTTTTTCTCGCGAAATCGGGTTCCGACATTCATTTGGAGAAACTCCCTTCCTTTTGGGAGAGGGGTATGGAATATGAAGAGTCACCACCTAACGGATTCATGGTGCGTTAGGGAACCTAATGCAAATAACTCATAAAAATCGGACTACGTTTCCAGAGATTGGTTAAGGGCTTGAAATTACCTTGAGGGGAAGGTGTTGGGAACCCCTCGACGTCAACAATGGTGGGTCCCGACAAAAACTACTTAGTAAATTAGTCATTTAATAGATAATCAGTCTAAGCACACATATGTAAGAAAGATGAAATGAGTTTTAAAGGTAAGTAATAGGAGCACACATATATAAACAAGATAAAGGAGTCCTAAGTTATTTAGCCTATAGGATCATATTCGTACAATGCCCAGTAATCATTCCTCAACTAGAGGGGTTACACGTGACATTAGCGCACAAGTCATCATATACTACCCAATTGCCCTCCCCTTAGCGGTTATAAGCGATTTTAATTTAGACGGACTCTAAGCAAGCATTACCCGTCCCTTCCTGGTGGCCCCGGAGGTGCTTAGGACCTCTAAATTTTAGGTAGTTCTAGACTCTCCTAAGGTATTTAAAGGGAAAATCTAAACGACAAGCAAGAACAAATAGGACATTCACGTAAGGAACAATTAAAGGCTCACTTTTACCTCCTCAAGTATGCAGACAATAGCACGTCTCAAACAGCAGGATTTTAGACATTTCAAAGTCCTAATTAGTTTGCCAACTGATTTTTAGGACTTGCTGAATCTGGGCAGTTCACAAATAATTAAACAAAGAAAAGTTTTACCACTTTTATAAGGCCTTAATTACCTATAGGCTTGCCTAAGAGTGGTTCAGGGATACCCTATAACATGCTGTCTAAAAACGCAAACAAAATTCTGGAAATTGACTAAAGGAGAGCAAACAATTTGTGTTTTTATACGTCCTATAAACATGCTTGTCTAGGTGCTGATGGCTGCTTCTAAGAATCCTTATACACATGACAGTTACTGATTTAGGCGATGTAGACATGGTTTAAAGAGAATGAAACACAGTCCTAAAGCAGGATTTCTAATGCACATAAATAATGGACATCTTAATAAGCAAAATTATAGCAGTAACTTAATAACATGATTTCTAGGTGATCGTAATTATGCAGAAGCAGAATTTCGTGATAGTGAAGTATTGAGCTATTACATGTTTTCTAATATGCAAAACCAGTAAATGTAATTTTCCTAAAGCAGGGTTTCTAATGTAAATAACACCATAGTCCTACAATATGATCTCTAATGCAAATAAGCATAGTATAAACCTAAAGCATGATTTCTACCTAATTTTCCCGGAAAAGTCATATAAGTAATCCCTCCCCTTTTACTAATTTCCCTAATATCTGTTTACAAAGATACATATTACAAACCAGAATTGAATGGGTTACATAAATATAAGCTATACTATAGGGAGCCTGCAGATAGGCCCAATGCAAACCTGGAGATACCGGTTCTTCAAAACAGTCTCAGATACCAAGAATCTCATAGCCAATATGGTGTCCTGGTGTGTCAATGTTCCCTAAGGTCCTCAGGGATCCCGGACAATGCTCACACCAAGATTCTTTGAATATGGAAGTGATTATGTGAAGTGTGGAAAAGTCCATCCCTAGTGTGCCAGAGTTCGGAGGAATCTCAGGGATTTCTAGGCAGTACACACACTGGATGGGCAAAACTTAAGAATCTAAGAGTAGGAGTGAGAGTGCTGGACATAGTTCTGAAAGAGCTTTTTAAAGACAGTGTAGAGATAACAGTTTTTAGGAGTGAAAAGGTTTTCAGGAATAGAAAGAACTTTAGGAAAAAGCCAAGAGTGAAAAACAGTTTTTGAAATCAATTCTAAAAGAACAAAGATTCAACATAAAACCACACAAACTCAGAGTGCTTAGACTCACAACCAGTTTTTACAAACAGGGGGTCAAGGGGTTGGGAACATAGAGAGCTTCACATCATAAATACATGAACAAGGTCTAAGGGGAGCATATGGAACAACAATTGTATAGAACAACTAGGAGTCTACTGATTCAGGAACTTAACAAGTCAGTCATGGTAAAAGGTAATTAAAACATAGAGACAGAGCATGGGAATAGTCATGTTGAAGACAGGGGTGCATTAGTCATACCAATCAAGATCAATCAAATACATTAGAAGGCTAAGAAACTAACATGAGCATACTAGTTGAGGGGAGTAAATGGGAACTGGACAAACATGAAAACAAAACAAATGAGATCTAGGCATGCTCGGTTACACACTGGAGATGAAGATGGTAAAAATTAAACATACTGGGTAAAGCAGTAAACAGGAAGACAATCAAGTGCATAGCTAATTAACCACCGCAAGAATAAGCATGTATTTACAGAAAGGAACACATGAAGCTAAGTTTCAGAATTGAACTAGAGACATACCAGTTAAGGAAACAAAGTGCAGAATGTAAAGCAAGTAGAGTTCCACTGTCTAGCCTTGGCTTTCAGCCGGCTAGCCCAATGGTTGGCAGAAGTAGCAGAGAAAGAAGAGAGAATTGGAGAGTGTGTATGTGTTCTGAACTACTGTTCGTGTCCTTTAAAGAAACCAGAATGAGAGTTTATATAGTATTCGACAGAGAAGACAATTAAGGCAAGAGAAATTTGAGTTCACAAATAAGGAAAGCAAATACAATCGGCCAGTTAATTGGGGGCTAAACTTGATCAAATAATTCAACAGAATCCGAAAAACATCCCCTAAATTGGGGAGAATCAATTAACAACTCAATTAGGGGTTCAGCAAGGTAAATAAATCAATCAAAGACCGTCTAGAAGCAATTAAATCCCATAAATCAGATTAATAAACAAATTAAGGCAAGTAGTACAATTAGGAGTCACAAATAAGGGAAATAGGTAAAATCACAGGGAAATATTAATTTCAACAGAAAAAATATGATTTGAACCCTAATAAAATCAGTCAATCTCTTTTAATTGACAGAGATAAAAAATAACAGGAAAATATTGAAATAATTAGTGAAAAAAGCAGAAACCCTAGAGTTTAGAACATAGACAGTCAAGCAAACGACGAATAATGGGATCAAACACTCAAACTTCCTTTAGAAAAGTTTTGCAGGATTGCAAAGAAGAGAAACCCTAGTTTAAGAACATTAAAATCGATTAATAATAAGGAAAAACAGAAGGTTTTCAAAGAAAAGTACCAGATAAACTTAAAATCGTCTCAGATCTACAAGGATCTGAATAGACTCAAGTAGAAAGAGATTAGGGTTTTGAAAAAATGGATCAAGGTGAGAAAAAATCTAGTTAAGAACCGGAGTTTCAAGCCATAATCATAAAGATAACAATACTCACAAACATAGCGATGAACACAAGGCAGGTTCATCAAAAATGAAGAGTTTAGGTCGACTCTGAGTTAAGTCCTTTGAGATTCGTTCAAACCACGAAGAAATCGAACAACCAGAAGAGGTAAGAGGTCGGCGTGAGGCCTTAACCACAGAGAAATCCCATGGAACGAGGTGTTTTCTAGTGATGGCGGCTAGGGTTAGGGGAGAGCTTGAGAGAGAATGAAGGAGGGAAGGATTTTAGGGGGGGGGGGAATTGACGAGTGAATAGGGTTTGGGGGTTGGAGGGTAACTAAAAAAGGAAATGGATCCTCCACCGTTGATCTTCTGAGATCAACGACCAGGATTCCATCTAGGGTTTGAGAGGGTTTAAGAATTGGGTTTGGGCTATGATTTAAATTGGGATGGGGGTAATAATATGGGCTAAGGTCCGAAATTAAACAAAATTAAAAGAGGCTACTTGTTAAATACCCATTTAACTGATAAAATAATTTGTAAAAAATAGTTAATAAAAGATAAAAAATAATTTTTATGCATAAAATTCATTTGAAATTATTACCTAATATTACAAAAATACCAAAGGTCATTTTCTTGTAAGATAAGGTAATTATGCACTCATGGGCGATTACTGCAAAGTTATTGCAATTATAACCCAAAAATGTAAATGTGGATATTTGTGAAATAATTTAAGCTTAATATAAATATAGACAACAAAAATTAAACCAAGAAATGTTATAAAGTCACTTGTGATGCAATTTGTAATTATTTATGCGAATAAAATACTGGGATAAATTAATTAAAAATCCCTAAAAATGTAGAAAATGTGGGAACATATCGATTGATGTTAATGCATAGTTTTGAAGGTGTATATATGCATTTAAAAAATATTATAGGGAAAAATTATGTCACGACCCAAAATCTTAACCGGGGTCGTGATGGCGCCCAACAGCGGGGTCAGGCAAGAACTCTTAATTTACTAAAGGTTCCTTCTTATTAGATTAAACACTTTAAAATATACTTAATTTTTAAAAGTTAAAACATGATTCGACAAGGATAATAGCCAGTTTTAATCAAAAAAATGATGAAGAGGAATGAACCAATACATATATATATATATATATATATATATATATATATATATATATATATATACAGACCCGTAAACAAAATAACAACTACGTGTGTGCCAGGAGCTAGTGTCACAAGTCCTACGGGCATACTAACAGAATATACAAAACATAATATTCAATCCCACTATCTGAAAGAATTAGAAGGGAAATAAGCAAAAGAAAACTCCAAGGTGCTGCCGAGGATCGTCAGGAGAAGCAGCTCACCGTGAAGTCGGGTCCAACTGAGATCAGAATCGATCTCCGGTCTGATAACCAGATGCACCAGCCTCAGAACCTGTACAATTAAGTACAAAAGTGCAGCATGAGTACATAAACAAATATGTACCCAGTGAGTATCCCGCCTAACATCGAAGAGGTAGTGACAAGAGGTCGACGTGATACTTACTAGGGTCAACATTTTTAAATAACATGATTTAATAGGATCTAGGCAGGCATAACAGTCGTAGAAATCACAAAGAAATGGATTATCAAGTATAGTTGTATTTACCTTTGCATGTCAAATTTCACTAGCACATAATGTAGTAAATTCCCTTATTAACATGAACCAGTTTATATAATTACAACAAATTCCCAGTAAATCATACAACACATAATAGGCCGAAAACGTACGGCCGAAACGTCTGGAAAAATAAATGTGCACTGCCGAGGGTCGAACGGCTCGAACCATAGATGCATCTATTACCCCGCTCGCAAATCGAACATGCGACGTGATTGACATAATTGTAGGGCTATTCCGCTCACAAATCATACATGTGACGCGGTGCCACATACATACATAAAATTATAAATTTTTAGGGAATTATCAGAGATTATTCTTTAAGGCAAGAACCCTAAGCAATATATCATGGACCACAACTTCCTAATATTCTCATGCCACATCAAGGATAATAAGCAATTCAAATACGTTTAGGAATACATGTAAGGCACATATAAGCATGCTCGTGAGTCCTAGAACTACCCAACATAATATAGTAGTAGCTACGCACGGACTCTCGTCACTTTGTGCGTGCGTAGCCCGCGCAAATAAGGACATGCAATTGTTTATAATCACCTATGGGAAAAATTCCCTCTTACAAGGTTAGAAAGGAGACTCACCTCGTGTCGAATCTACTCCCCGGACCAAGAACGTACCCGAAACATCGAACCCTACACCCGAGGCTCAAAACTAGCCAAATATTATACACATTCATTAATTTATGCTCAAAGTATGGAAATTCTCCTACTACTAAGTCAAATTCACCATTCTTGAAGAAATTCTAAAATCCAACCCCGGGCTCACATGCTCGGATTCCTAAAATTCTAGAAGAGAATACTCACCCATAGCTTAAGGACCACTAATACATAATTTCTACTTGATTTCATAGCCAATTCGCGGGTAAATTATCAAATTATCGAAAGCCCTAGGTTACTAACCCATTCTTGATTTTTCACTAATTTAGGTAGTTAATTAAGCTAGTAATCCACGCATGAAGCTAATATTAGAGTAGAATTTACTTACCTTCAATGACTAGGTCATTTTCCCCTCTAAAATGGTGGAAATCGCCCTAAGGAAGAAGAAGAAGATAAGGAAAATGACTTAAATCCCGTGTATAAAAACACACTGTCTGAACATTGTTTCCGCACCTGTGGCTCGAGGACCGCACCTGCGGTCTTGCACCTACGGAAATGGACGAGGAAGCCTGGGCCCGCACTTGCGGAGTGGAGACCGCACCTGCGGCTCTGCTCCTGCGGAACTATGTCCGCACCTGCGAGAATTAACCTGCCCGCTAGGGGTCGCACCTGCGAGGCTGGGATCCCAAGTCCCGCACCTGCGACTGGGCAACCGCACCTGCGGTCACACCAGGACAGGTGCACCAACAACTATTTCAGCTGGTTTTTGGCCTCGTGTGGTGTCCGGGAGGCACCTAGGCCCACTCGAGCCCCCGTCAAAATATATCAACAAGTCCCAAATAATAATACGGACTCGCTTGAGCCTTCGGAACACCCAAAACAACGCTAAAACTCAAAATCACACCTCAAAACCCCTAGAACCAAACTTAAGAACTTTAAGTTTTCTTGACTTCGCTAACAACGCGCCGAACTGACCTACACAACTCGGAATGACACCAAATTTTGTAGGCAAGTCATAAATGACATAACAAAACTATTCGTGATCTCGACATTCCGTTCGGATCTTGATATAGCAAAAACACGTCCCAAACCATAATAGGAACTTAAGGAACTCTTATTTCAATATTGAGCTCCGAAACGCTCCCGGTTCATCAGAAACCTATTCCGAACATATGCCCAGGTCCAAAATCATCATATGAAGCTACCGAAACCGACGAAACACGATTCCGAGGTCGTTTACTAAAAATGTTGACTGAAGTCAAACTTGGCCGTAAAGGCCAACCTTAAGGAACCAAATGTTCCTATAGCACTCTAAACACCTCCGAATCCCGGACCACCAGTCCCCACAAGTCATAAATAATAATAAGCTGCTATGGGAAGTTTCATTTAGGGTAACGGGGTCGGATAACGCAAAATGACCGGTCGGGTCGTTACATTCTCCACCTCTTAAACAAACGTTCGTCTTCGAACAGGTCTAGAATCATACCTGAAGTGCTGAATAAGAGTGGATATCTGCTCCGCATGTCCTCCTCGGACTCCCAGGTCGACTCCTCAACTGGTTGGCCCTTCCACTTGACCTTTACGATAGAAACTCTCTTGGACCTCAACTGGCGGTCCTGTCTATCAATAATAGCAACTGGCTGCTCCTCGTAGCCGAAACTCTCATCCAGCTGAATAGTGCTGAAATCAACCACATGAGAGAAGTCGGCGTGGTACCTCCGGAGCATGGATACATGAAAAACTGGATGAACTCCTGATAAACTAGGAGGTAAGGCCAGCTCATAAGCAACATCCCCAACTCGCCTCAACACCTCGAAGGGACATATAAACCTCGGGCTCAGCTTGCCCTTCTTCCCAAACCTCATAATACCCGTCATAGGAGAGACTTTTAACAGGACCCTATCTCCCTCCATAAATGATACATCACGCGCCCTCCGATACGCGTAACTCTTCTGTATAGACTGTGCTGTGAAGAGCCTCTCCTGAATCAACTTCACTTTCTCCAAAGCATCCCTCACCAGGTCGGTGCCATATAACTTAGCCTCGCGTGGCTCAAACCAACCGACAGGAGAACGACATCGCCGACCATACAAGGCCTCAAATGGTGCCATCTCAATGCTGGACTGATAACTATTATTGTAAGCAAACTCGGCCAAAGGAAAGAACTTGTCCCACTAACCTCCGAAGTCAATCACACATGCCCTGAGCATGTCCTCCAATATCTGAATTGTACGCTCCGACTGACCATCAGTCTGAGGGTGAAATGCTGTGCTGAGGTCTATCTGGGTACCCATCTCACTATGTAATGCTCTCCAGAAGTGCGACGTGAACTGAGGGCCTCGATCTTATATAATGGACACCGGCACACCATGCAACCGAACTATCTCCCGAATGTAGATCTTGGCCAACCTCTCAGAAGTATAAGTAGTAGCTACTGGAATGAAATGCGCCGATTTGGTTAATCTATCCACAATGACCCAAACCGCCTCAACCTTCCGCAAAGTCTGAGGCAACCTAACCACTAAGTCCATAGTGATGCGCCCCCATTTCCACTCAGGAATGGGCATCTGCCAAAGTAGGCCTCCCAGTCTCTGGTGCTCATACTTCACCTGCTGGCAATTAAGACACCTAGCCACATACTCCACAATGTCCTTCTTCATTCACCTCCACCAGTAATGCTGCTTCAAATCACAATACATCTTCGTAGCACCAGGATGAATAGAATACCGAGAACTGTGTGTCTCCTCTAGAATCCTCTCCCTCAGGACATCAACCTTAGGAACACATAAGCGGCCCTGAAGTCTCAAAATACCATCCTTGCCAATAATAAGCTCCTTGTACCTGCCCCGAACCACTATCTCTCATAGCTCATCCACACACGGATCATCATACTGTCGAGCCTTAATCTCCCCCAATAACGAGGTTTGAGCAACCACATGTGCAAGAACTTGACGAGGCTCTGAAAGGTCTAATCTCACCAGGCGATTAGCCAAGGACTGAATGTCCAAGGCTAGAGGTCTCTCCTCTGCTGCAATATAAGCCAAGCTACCCATACTCTCCGCCTTCCTGCTCAAAGCATCTGCTACCACATTTGCCTTGCCCGGGTGATAAAGAATGGTGATATCATAATCCTTCAGCAACTCAAGCCATCTGCGCTGCCTCAAATTAAGATCCTTCTGCTTGAACAAGTGCTGCAAGCTACGGTGGTCTGTATAAACCTCACAGGACACTCCATACAAGTAGTGCCTCCAAATCTTAAGAGCATGAACAATCGCCACCAACTCCAAATCGTGCACATGGTAATTCTTCTCATGAACCTTCAGCTGGCGTGAAGCATAAGCAATAAATCTCCCTTCCTGCATCAACACACATCCCAAACCAATGCGTGAGGCGTCGCAATACACTGTGTACGTCCCCGAACCGGAAGGCAATACCATAACTGGTGCTGAGGTCAATGCTGTCTTGAGATTCTGAAAGCTCTCCTCACACTCGTCCGACCATCGGAACGGGGCATTCTTCTGAGTCAATCTAGTTAATGGAGCTGCAATAGAAGAGAACCCCTCCACAAATCGGCGATAATAGCCTGCTGGCCCCAAAAAGCTCCTGATCTCTGTAGCTGAAGTAGGACGCGACCAACTCTGAACCGCCTCGATCTTCTAAGGATCAACCTTGATACCCTCTCCGGATACCACATGCCCCAAGAATGCCACGGAATCCAACCAGAACTCACACTTGGAGAACTTAGCATATAGCTTCTGTTCTCGCAAACTCTGGAGCACAACTCTCAAATGCTGCTCGTGCTCCCCCAGGCTACGTGAGTAAATCAAGATGTCATCAATGAATACAATGAAAAAGGAATTAATATACGGCCTGAACACCCTATTAATCAAGTCCATGAATGCTGCTAGGGCATTAGTCAAACCAAAAGAATCACCAGGAATTCATAATGGCCATATCTCGTACGAAAAGCAGTCTTCGGAACATCTGAAGTCCGAATCCTCAACTGATGATACCCCGATCTCAAATCAATCTTAGAGAACACACGAGCACCCTGCAACTTGTCAAGCAAATCATCGATGCGCGATAATGATACTTGTTCTTAATGGTAACTTAGTTCAACTGGCGGTAATAAATACAGATCTGCATGGACCCATCCTTTTTCTTCACAAATAGAACTGGAGCACCCAACGCGACACACTCGGCCTGATGAACCCCTTAGCTAAAAACTCCTCAAGCTGCTCCTTAAATTCCTTCAACTCCTTCGGAGCCATACGGTACAGAGGAATAGATATAGGCTGGGTGCCTGAAGCTAAATCAATGCAGAAATCAATATCACGATCCGGAGGCATGCCCGTAAGATATGGTCAAGAAGGAAATACATCAGCAAAATCTTGAACCACTAGCACTGAGTCAATCGTCGGAGACTCGGAGTTGATGTCCCGCACATAAGCAAAATAGGACAGACAACCCTTCTCGACCATATGTCGAGACTTCAAGAATGAAATAACCCGGCTGGCTGTACTAACTGAGGAACCTCTCCACTCCAGCCTAGGCGATTCGGGCATGGCTAAAGTAACTGTCTTGGCATGGAAATTTAGCACGACATGATAAGAAGATAGCCAATCCATGCCCAAAATAATCTCAAAATCAACCATGTCGAGCAATAAGAGATCCGCTCGAGTCTCGAATCCACAAAACAAAATCACACAGGATCGACAAATCTAGTCTACAACCACAGAATCACCTACGGGAGTGGACACATAGATAGAAGAACCCAAGGACTCATGAGGGACATCCAGAAAATGAGCAAATAAGATCGAAACATAGGAATAAGTGGATCCTGGATAGAATAACACTGATGGCTCTCTACCACATACTATAATAATACCTATGATCACGGCGTCTGAGGCCACTGAATCTGATCTGGCCGGGATAGCATAGAATCTAGCTGGAGCACCGAAAGACTAAGCTGCGCCAGAAAGGACAGGAGCTGGCTGACCTCCGCTGGCATGAATAGGGGCTGACAGAGCTCCCCCTACCTGGCCCCCACCTCTGGGAAGACCTTTACAGTCTGCCCTCCACCTTTGGGTGGATGAACCGCCGACGCTGAAAATGTAGGCCGATAGCTATGCTAAACGGCCTTTCCCCGAAGCCTGGGACAAGTCCTCCTCATATGGCCTAGATCCCCACACTCATAACATCTGGCTGGTGGCATGGCCTGCTGCCATAAAGAAGGACCCTGGACGGCTAGGGGTCGGTGAGAACTCTCCGACATGGCACTAGAGTAAGGAATAGAAGACCCCTGATGACCGGACTACCTGCCAGAGGAACCCTGAATGGCTGGTGGGCGGTAGGAACTCTCTGGCATGGTGCTGAAATAGGGCCTCACTGGAGCACCACAGGGATGTGGCGGAGGAGCTGAATATGGAGGCCTGCTAGACTGGCCTCTACCACTGTCTGGGCACCTCTGAAATATCCTGAAAATCTAGCCCTCGTATCCTGCTGGCCCTGCTCTCCGCCTCTCGAACGATAACCCTCAATACGGCGAGCTATCTCGACCACAAGCTAATAGGGAGTCCACATCTCCACCTCTCGGGCCATTTTGGCCCTAATACCCGAGTGCAGCCCTGCCACAAATCTCTGCACTCTCTCAGCATCAGTAGGCAATATCATAAGGGCATGGCGGGACACCTCAGAAAACCTGGCCTCGTAATATGTCACTAACATCTGCCCCTGCTCCAGCTGCTCGAACTGATATCGTAGCTCTTCCCTCTCGGAGGGTGGAATATACCTGTCCAGGAACAATTGAGTAAACTGCTCCCAAGTGATGGAAGGGGAATCTGTCGGTCTACCCAGGATATAGGACTGCCACCATCTGCGGGCCCTGCCCTCAAGCTGGAAAGTAGTGAAGTACACTCCATGGGACTCCAGAATCCTCATGTTGTGCAGTCTGTCCCTGCACCTATCAATAAAGTCCTGAGCATCCTCGCCCTTCTCACCCCTGAAGATAGGACGGTGCAATCGGTTCCACCTATCCAGTAACTTCTATGGATCACCGTCAACAGCTGGTCTGAGATCAGGTGCTAATGCTACTGGCTGGGCTCCACCCGTGGGCAGTGTACTCGGGGTATGATGAAGTGCTGCTGTCTGGCTTGCAGCCTAGGTAGTAGGGGTCTGGGTTCCCCCTCCTGCCTGAGATGTGCCAGGATCCGCTGGAAATAAACCAGCCTGGGACATAGTGTCCATGAATTGCATCATACGGCCCATGATCTCCTGGAATCCCGGAGCCGTCATAAACTCTACTGGAGTAGGACCTGCTGGGGGAACCTCACCCTGCTTCTCTATAGTGGGGTCCTCTGGTGGTGGTATGACTGGAATAGCTCGGGGACGCCCTCGTCCCCTACCTCAGGCTGGTGCCCTCCCCCGGCCGCGGATAATGGGGGTAGTGTCCCCTCCCAGGTCGAGAAGATCGGATGCACGCATCTCACCATATGTGAGAGAATAGAAGAATGAAACATAGTAAACCATTGACTGCACAATAGAATAAAAATAAGGAGAGGTTTTCCTAACAACCTATAGCCTCCCGAAGATAAGTACAGACGTCTCCGTATCGATCCGCAAGACTCTACTAGGTTTGCCCGTGACTTGTGAGACCTACGTGAACCTTGTGCTCTGATACCATGTTTTCACGACCCAAAATCCTAACCGGGTTCGTGATGGCTCCCAACAGCGGGGTCAGGCAAGCCGACTCTTAATTTACTAAAGGTTTACTTCTTATTAGATTAAACACTTTAAAATATACGTAGTTTTTAAAAGTTAAAACATGATTCGACAAGGATAATAACAAGTCTTAATCAAAACAGTCATGAAGAGGAATGATCCAATATATATATATACTGACCCGTAAACAAAATAACAACTACGTGTGTGCCAGGAACTAGTGTCACAAGTCCTACGGACATAGTAACAGAATATACAAAACATAATATACAATCCCACCGTTTGAAAGAATTAGACGGGAAATAAGCAAAAGAAAACGGTGCTGCCGAGGATCCTTAGGAGAAGCAGCTCACCGTGAAGTCGGGTCCAACTGAGATCAGAATCGAGCTCCGATCTGATAACCAGATCCACCAGTCTCAGAACCTGTACAATTAAGTTCAGAAGTGCAACATGAGTACATAAACAAATATGTACCCAGTGAGTATCCCACCTAACCTCGAAGAGGTAGTGACGAGAGGTAGACGTGATACTTACTAGGGTCAACATTTCTAAATAACATGATTTAATTGGATCTAGGCAGGCATAACAGTCGTAGAAATCACAAAGAAATGAATTATCAAGTATAGTTGTATTTACCTTTGCACGTCAAATTTCACTAGCACATAATGTACTAAATTCCCTTATTAACATGAACCAGTTTATACAATTACAACAAATTCCCAGTAAATCATACAACACATAATAGGCTGAAAACGTACCGCCGAAACGTTTTAACATTTATGAAAAACATTTCCTTTCACTTTATTACATATTAACTAAATAAAATCTATTAAGTAAAATAACTGTTTGAATATTACACGTTAGCAAATATATCCCCACACATCCCAGAACCCGGTGTCACAAGTACATGAGCAATTTCTAAGAATTTATACAATCATCACAAATCCTGTCCGAAATAGAAATTGGACAAAGAAGTTTACAAAAATAAAAGTAAATACAGTATGAGGGAGACTCTGTCAGCTGCGGATCGCCTCCGGATGATTCAGCTCGCCTAAGTCTCTGAATCCTCCACATTTCTATGAAAGTACCAGTGCAATAAAATGCAAGCAAGTGTAACATGAGTACAAAAACAACATGTACTCAGTAAGTCGCACGCCTAACCTCAGAGAGGTAGTGACGAGAGGTCAAATTAGACACTTGATAAAAGTAAATTTAGAATATTCAAGTGTGAAACTAAGCATGAATATCATATGCAATTTACTAAGTTCAGGAATAAAAAATATCAACTCTTTCCACATAACACTTTAAATCTTCGTCATATTAATAACAATTAATCAACATGGGTGATTTGATCAAATAACAAATAATTAATCGGAAGGAATAACTTCTTCAAAAAATCTTTAATAACCTTAAATATCTGTCATTTCAGGTGACAATTAATATTTTAGGCAAGTAATCAGGCAAAAATCATAGCAACTACGCAACAAATAGCATGCGCAAGCAATGTCGAGGGTCGTATGACGTGGACTAACAATAATAAACTGTGCACTGCCGAGGGTCGAACATGTTACAACCCATACTCACGTACGTTGGCTCGTGCCATAAGTTAATCAACATAAACATGAGAAGAGATTATCTTTGAGATGATAAGAAGTTAATCCTATTGATCTTAAATGATACAAGAGTGTATAAGAGTTATTAACACGTATTAGAGGTTTAAACGAATCAAGGATATTGTAACTCGTATTTTTGGGTAAACCTAGGGGTGCTTGATATTCTCAAGAGGTCGTGTTTTAAGGTATTTGAATCATATAATATCCGCATCATAGTCTTGAAGTCAAACGAGTTATGAAACAAAAGTCGACAAGAGTTGTTAAGCTTTTCTCCCAATCTGCTTAGAATTACAGGGTGATCTACCCACCAAATTGAAGATCTATGAGTCTAGTTTCCAACTCATTAAAGGTATTATCAATAAGACATTGGAGTAGAGATATATAAGTATTTTTGCAAGACTGTACAAGCTGCTAGATGACAAGTAGGTAGGTCAACTACTTGGTTAAATGATAGCCCAAATAGAGTCAATTTCGGGTCATCCAAAGAGACCATTAAAGGAATTATCTCCTGCAATATATCCCTCGTTATATTTCAAAAATAACCAGACCTAATCCCCTGCAAAATTCCTCCCAAAAAGTATCCAAAAATCCTAATTGATTTTCCCTCTCTTTCAAGTTCAAATTGGAGGTAAACCCTAGAGTTTGAAGAACCAAGATAAGGACTGAGCTTTCCAGCAATTAAGGTGAGTTTACTTCTCTCTTTGATATATTTTTTCCTGTAAATTCATGGTAATTCGTTTTATACTTGAAAGAACTCACGGGACGGTGATCGGAAGCCGTGAGTTCGAGTTATTCACTTGTAGCGTACTGTTTTGTGGACTGTTTTATGTTGCGGTTGGGCTGCGTGATTTACTACTGTATTGTGGAGTTTTGGAGGATGAAGGGTGTGGAGAAACACCATATAGATGTAGGGTTGTGGTCTGGTCATTTTTCGTAACATTTCTGGGTCGTTTGACACGACTACGGTGGTCGTCTTATGTATGAAGTTATTAGGTTGTGTGTGGACTGTTTTGGGATGCTCAATTTGATTATTATTGATATTATTTGGTCTGTTTGGTGATTGTTTTGACTTGTGTGAAGTCATATATATAGGGGAGGTGTTTCCCGTTTCATCGTAAAAGAGGTTGTGGTCGATACACAATAGTTATGACGCTTAAATGATAACGATAGTGTCGTTTCTCTTATTGTAGACTAAGGAGTCGTAACAATTGCATAGATTGAGATTGAGGAAGTATATACAAGGTATGTGAGGCTATCCCTTACCTTCTTTTGCATGACTCCGATTGTACATAATGCAATGAACGAGCTTCCAAAGATACTCTACTCTTAGAAGCTAGCAGTACTTACATTGTTTCCCTTCTTATGGAACAATTGATGTTGAGGTTGATCGTCTTATTCTTATTGTATCAATGGTGTTGATACTTCCTGATTCTTGTAATATTCTTGATGAAGAGTTAATCCTAATAATGTGTAAGGAGAATATCGACCTTACGTCACTCCGAAATGTTCAGAACATGATTCCAATGAGTCGTACATGCATTATATACATGTATCTATTTTACTCTACCGAGCCGCACTATAGTCGGCTGGGTATGGCACCTATTGTGCAACCACTGATCAGTTGGGTTTACCGAGTCCTCTTTGAGGCTGGGTATGATATGATGATGATGATGCCCACAAAGGCGGATGTTGATACGATGATGATGATGCCCACAGAGGCGGATGTTTTTAAAAGATTATGTATATATATGTATCATGCATTTCATGTTGCTGTCTCTTAGAAGCACTCAGATGTTACAAGTTGTATTTTCTCTACCTCTCTTTAAATTATTGTTCATATTTATATTGACCTGCCTTACATACTCAGTACATTATTCGTACTGACATCCTTTTTATTTGTAGATTCTGCATGTCGTGCTGCAGGTCCTGATAGACAGGTAGACGCAGTTCCCGCACCACAGTAAGCTTTCCAGTTCAGCAGTTATAGGCGAGATCCCTTCTCCAGAATGCTGTGGTCTTGGTATGCATTTTTGTTATGGATATTATGGGTATGTCTTGGCCCTGTTCCGACTATGTTGCATTACTTATGCTCCTTTAGAGGCTCATAGACAGGTGTCGGCTTATGTATAGTTTGGTATACCTTGTCGGATGATTTTTGTTGTATAGGCTTTCATGGAAGCGTGGTAGCTCCTAACTTATATGTAGTTTCTTGGCAGTCTTGTTATCCCATGTTATCCATGTTCATTCCATTATCTATCATTGTTTGGGGTTCATAATCCATATCTTCCACTTATATTGATCTCGTCGGCCCTTAAAGATAATAAGAAGATTAGATAAAATGTACGTTGGTGCTTGGAAAGTATGGCCCGGGTACTAATCATGATCCTCCAGTTTTGGTCGTGACAAACTTGGTATAAGAGCAAGTCTGTCCTAGGGGTTGTCTATGAGCCGTGTCTAGTAGATTCTTGATTATTGATGTTTAGCGCACCACATTTATAATCATGAGACTACGTGACATCTAGGGTTGTTACCTTCTTCCTAAATCTAGATCGTGCATAGAGTTGAGTCCTTAGTGTTGTATCTAATATTAACCTTTTTTTCTTTCAGCGATGCCTTCGACTAGGAAGAAATCGATTAGTAGACGACTTGATATAGCTGCAGGAGAGGGTACCAGTCAGGCGCCTCAAGACAGAGTAGGCCAAAGTGAGGCTCACAGTGAGATGCCGTCTTACACCTCATCTCCTCCGTCTCATCCATAGAATATTAGGAGGAACCCAACACCACTAGTTCCTCCGTCTGGGCCTACTGAGCAGGATATACGGAGTGCGGTAAAGTTGTTGACTTGCTTGGTAGCTGCTCATGCTCAGAGGCAGAATACCGGTGCTGTTGATAAACCGGATAGTACGAGAGTTCATGATTTTATTAATCTAGACCCTCCAATATTTATTGGATAAGACCCCAAGGAGGACCCTCAGACTTTTATTGACCAGGTTCATCGTACACTACGGGTTATGCATACTAAAGATACAGAGGCAGTAGAGTTGGCTTCATATTGGTTACGGGATTTAGCGGTTTTCTAGTATGATAGTTGGGAGAGATCCAGGGGTGTGAATGCCCATCCATCTGTGTGGAAGGAATTTTCTGAGGCCTTTTTTCGTCACTATTTTCCCGTTGAGATACGACGAGCTACAACTGATAAGTTCTTGAACCTTAGACAACGTAATATGAGTGTGCGAGAGTATAGCATGCAGTTTGATTCTTTAGCAAGGTATGCTCCTCATATGGTGGCCGGGGTAAGTGATAGGGTGCATATGTTCGTGAACGGGACCACATCTGATAAATGAGTGCACGACATACTCCTTGGTGGAGGGCATGGATATTTCTCGTATTCAGGCTTATGTTCAGACCCTAGAGGATCGTAAGCGCCAACAAAGGGCAGACAAGGAGCAAGATAAGGGCCAGCATAAGAGGGCGAGGTTTATAGGGTATTCTCATGACTTTAGAGGTAGTGTTAGGCCCCAGTTTTCGAGGAGTTCGGCGCTACCTGTAGCTAGTCCCCTCCACAGTTTCAGAGGCCTCAGTATGATCGATTTACCTATTCTGGTCCACGTTAGAGTTCACGGGCATCAGGCTCGCAAAATCATAGGGATACTAGTCAGACGAGACTCCCAACACCCCGTTGTGATAAGTGTAGCAAGGCCCACTTTGGACTGTGTCGTCGAGGTTTTGATGCGTGCTACTCTTGCGGACATCCTGGCCATATGAAGCGGGATTGTCCTAATAGAGAAGGTGGTTGTATGGCTCCGCTAACTGGATCTGTGTCTGGTTCTTCCTCATCAGTTCGACCTCCAGCACGGGGTTTTCAACAGTTGACAGGTCGTGGTAGAGGTAGAGGTGCAGTGTCGAGTTCGAGTGGTGCTCAAAATTGAACCTACGCTCTAATGGGTCGACAGGATCTCGACTCATCTCAGGATGTTGTTACAGGTATATTGTCTGTGTTTTCTTACGATGTATATGCGTTGATTTATCCGAGATCTACATTATCATATGTTACACCTTTTGTGGCGAATAAGTTTGGCGTTGAACCTGAATTGATAAGTAAACCACTTGCGGTATCTACTCCGATAGGAGATTCTATGATTGCTAGAAGGGTATATAAAGGTTGCACACTGATGATTTGTAGTCGTCAAACCTCGGCGAATTTATTTGAATTAGGAATGGTTTATTTCAACGATAATGGGAATGGACTGGTTGGCCTCATGCTATGAAAATGTTGATTGTCGTACGAAGATGGTTAGGTTTCAATTTCCTAATGAACCCGTCATCGAATGGAAAGGGAACATTGCTACGCCGAAAGGTAGTTTTATTTCCTATATTAAGGCAAGGAAGATGATCACAAAAGGGTAAATTTATCATCTCGTTCACGTTAGGGATGCGGAGACAAAGCCGCATACTCTACAATCAATCCCCGTGGTCAATGAATTTCCGGATGTTTTCCCAGATGAACTTCCAGGCCTTCCACCTGAAAGGGAGATTGAGTGTAGCATTGATGTATTGCCTGACACTCAACCCATATCTATTCCTCCATATAGGATGGCCCCGGCAGAGTTGCGCGAGTTGAAGGCGTAGTCGAAGGACTTGCTGGATAAGGGCTTCATTAGGCCTAGCACTTCACGTTGGGGTGCGCCAGTCCTGTTCCTGCGTAAGAAAGACGGGTCGTTACGGATGTGTATCGACTATCGACAGTTGAATAAGTTTACTATAAAGAACAAGTATCTACTTCCAAGGATTGACGACCTGTTTGACCAACTCCAGGGTGCCAAGTATTTCTCCAAGATTGACTTACGTTCAAGGTATCATCAGGTGAGGTTAAGGAGAAAAATATTCCAAAGACGGCCTTCTGGACAAGATATGGACACTTTGAGTTCTTGGTGATGTCGTTTGGGCTAACGAATGCCCCATCAGCTTTTATGGATCTCATGAATACTGTATCCAGGCCCTATCTTGATGTGTTCGTGATCGTATTGATTGATGACATTTTTTGGTGTATTCTCGTTCGGAGGCGGAACATGCGATCCACTTGCGGATAGTATTACAGACGCTTCAGCATCGTAAGTTATATGCTAAGCTCGCCAAATGTGAATTTTGGCTGAACTCAGTAGCATTCCTTGGCCATGTGATATCTGACGAGGGTATTAGTGTCGACACTTAAAAGATCGATGCAGTAAAGAATTGGCCGAGACCTACAACACCAGCAGAAGTCCGTAGCTTCCTGGGGCGAGCAGGATATTATAGGCAATTTGTAGAAGGGTTTTCCTCTATATCATCACCATTGACTAGGTTAACACAGAAATCCACTAATTTCCAGTGGTCTGACGCTTGTGAACGAAGTTTTCAGGAGTGAAAGAATCGATTGACATCTGCGCCAGTGTCCCTCTCCCAAAAGGAACAGAAGGTTATGTGGTTTATCGTGATGCCTCATGTATAGGTTTGGGGTGCGTATTGATGCAACATGGGAAGGTGATTGCTTATACATCAAGACAATTGAAGAAGCATGAAAAGAATTACCTGACCCATGATTTGGAATTGGCTGCAGTAATATATGCTTTGAAGATATGGCGGCACTACTTATACGACGTCCTTGTTGACATCTACACAGATCACAAGAGGTTACAATACATCTTCAAGCATAAGGAGTTGAATTTGAGGCAGCGTAAGTGGTTTGAGTTACTGAAAGATTACAATGTCGAAATATTGTACCATCCCGGTAAAGCCAATGTTGTGGAAGTTGCTCTCAGTCGTGAGTCAATGGGAAGCTTATTACATACTGAGGCAAGTAGACAGGGGTTGATGAATGAGCTTCATCAGCTAGCGAATATGAGAATTAAATTGTTAGACTTTGATGAAGGAGGGGTTACTTTACAGAATACATCAGAATCGTCTTTGGTAGCCGAGGCAAAAGCACGGCAATATGAAGATCCTACCTTAGTACGATTGGGAGAGAGCATTCAACAGTTTAAAATTACGACTTTTGAGATCGAAGTAGATGGGGCACTGAGATACCAAGGCCAGTTATGTGTACCTGATGTGGCAGGGTTGAGAGAGAAGATTATGAGTGAGATTCATCAATCCCGATATTCCATCCATCCCGGCTCGACAAAGATGTATCATGATGTTAAGGAGAAGCATTGGTGGGATAACATGAAGAAGTCTATTGCAGAATTTGTAGCCAAGTGTCCTAATTGTCAACAAGTAAAAATCGAACATCAGAAATCGAGTGAATTGCTTCAGAATATAGAGATTCCGACCTAGAAATGGAAGGTGATTAATATGAACTTCATTATTGGATTGCCTCGCTCTTATCATAAGTTTGACTCCATATGGGTGATAGTTGATTGACCTACAAAATGTGCCCATTTTCTGTCAGTTAAGACAACTGACATAGTTGAAGATTATGCAAAGTTATATATCAAGGAGATTGTAAGGATTCATGGTGTACCGACATCTATTATATCAGACCCAGGAGCGCAATTTGCGGCTAACTTTTTGAGGTCTATTAAGAAGGGTTTAGGCACACAAGTGAATCTCGGCACTGCATTCCATCCACAGACTGATGGACAGGCTGAACGTACCATGCAAACACTTGAAGATATGCTACGAGTATGTGTTCTGGATTTCAAGGGAAATTGGGATGACCATCTTCCACTTATAGAATTTTTCTACAATAATAGCTATCATTCAAGTATTAAAATGGCCCCGTACGAGGCACTATAAAGGAGGAGATGTAGATCACCACTTGGATGGTTCGAAGTCGGTGAAACATAACTATATGGGCTAGATATTTTATTCACCGAGCCATTGAGAAGGTGAAACTGATACAAGAGCGTCTAAGGACAACACAAAGCAGGCAAAAGTCTTATTCTGATGTCCGACGATGTGATTTGGAGTTCGAGGTTGGTGATTGGGTTTTCCTAAGGATCTCGCCGATGAAGGGTGTTATGCATTTTGGGAAGAAGGGTAAGCTGAGTCCACGGTATATCGGTCCGTAAAAAATTCTCCGACGAATTGGACAGGTTGCGTATGAGTTAGAATTTCCATCCGAATTGGAATTTGTCCACCCGGTATTCCATGTATCTATGTTGAGGAAATGTATTGGAGACCCTTCTCGAGTCGTCCCTATCAAATATGTACAAGTTACAGAGGATCTATCATATGAAGAAGTGCCAGTAGCTATATTAGATCGACAAGTCCGCAAGCTAAGAACAAAGGATGTATCTTCCGTCAAAGTATTGTGGAGGAACAAGAACATGGAAGAAATTACTTGGGAAGCAGAAGAGCAGATGAAGTCTAAATACCCTTACTTGTTCCAGATTCATGATAACAAGGATTCCGAGAGGATGCATGACGCATTAGAAGGTGAAACAACTCTATGAGGTAAGCAATAGCTTGAGAGTACTCTTCCTTAATACACAATGGTGATATGCAGATATTGTACATATCCATAATGCTTTGCGTAGCCTTGCAAGGCAATACGTTGGGTTTAACTGCTTGTAAGTTTTTCTAGTATCTATTTTATAGGGGAAACTGGGCCGGAAATTTCAGTTGATCCACAATGAGTTAGGCTCCCCCTAAACACTTACATTCGAGGACGAATGCTCCTAGGGCGGGAGGGTGTTACAACCTATATTCATGTACGTTGTCTCATGCCATAATTTAATTGACGTAAACATGAGAAGAGATTATCTTTGAGATGATAATAAGTTAATCCTATTGATCTTAAATGATACAAGAGTGTATAAGAGTGATTAACACGTATTAGAAGTTAAACGAATCAAGGATGTTGTAACTCGTATTTTTGGGTAAACCTAGGGGTGCTTGATATTCTCAATAGGTCATGTTTTAAGGTATTTGAATCATATAATATCCGTATCATAGTCTTGAAGTCAAACGAGTTATGAAACAAAAGTTGACAAGAGTTGTCGCAACTTAGGTTCATAGTTTTACTCAAGCTTTAGGTCAAATGTTATTAAGCTTTTCTCCCAATCTACTTGGAATTATAGGGTGATCTACCCACCAAATTGAAGATCTATGAGTTTAGTTTCCAACGCCTTAACCTCTTATAAATAAGACATTCGAGTAGAGAGATATAGACATGTGTGCGAGACTGCACAAGCTGCTAGGTGACAAGTAAGTGGGTCACCTACTTGGTTAAATGATAGCCCAA
Source organism: Nicotiana paniculata (assembly GCA_005239505.1). Taxonomy (NCBI): domain Eukaryota; kingdom Viridiplantae; phylum Streptophyta; class Magnoliopsida; order Solanales; family Solanaceae; genus Nicotiana; species Nicotiana paniculata. The sequence continues at coordinate 19,872 of ML344867.1, read as the reverse complement.
AAAGAGGCAATTTCGGGTCCTTCAAAGAGCCCATTAAAAGGATTATCTCCTGAAATATATCCCTCATTATATTTCACAAATAAAAAGACCTAAACCCCTGCAAATTTCCTCCCAAAAATTATCCACAAACCCTAATTTATTTTCCCTCTCTTTCAAGCTCAAATTGAGGGTAAACCCTAGAGTATGAAGAACTAAGATAAGGGCTGAGTTATCCAACAATTAAGGTGAGTTTAATTCTCTCTTTAATCCATTTTTTTGTGCTGTAAATTCATGGTAATTCATTTTATACTTGTAAGAACTCACGGGATGGTGATCAGAAGCTGTGAGTTCGAGTTATTCACTTGTAGCGGACTGTTTTGCGGACTGTTTTGTGTTGCTGTTGGACTGTGTGTTTTACTACTGTATTGTGGATTTTTGGAGGAGGAAGGGTGTGTAGAAACAACATATAGATGTAGGGTTGTGGGATGGTCGTTTGTCGTAACATTTCCGGGTCGTTTGACACGACTACGGTGGTCGTCTTATGTATGAAGTTATTAGGTTGTGTGTGAACTGTTTTGGGAGGCTCAATTTGATTATTATTGATGTTTTATGGGCTGTTTGGTGATTTTTTTGACTTGTGTGAAGTCATATATATAGGGGAGGTGTTTCCTATTTCATCGTAAAATAGGTTGTGGTCGATACACAATATTTATGACGCTTAAATGATAACGATAGTGTCGTTTCTCTTATTGTAGACTCAGGAGTCGTGACAATTGCATAGATTGAGATTGGGCAAGTATATACAAGGTATGTGAGGCTATCCCTTTCCTTCTTTTGCACGACTTCGATTGTACATAATGCAATGAACGAGCTTCCAAAGATACTCTACTCCTAGAAGCTAGCAGTACTTACATTGTTTCCTTTCTTATGGAACAATTGATGTTGCTCCTCTTATTATTATGTTATCAATGTTGTTGGTACTTCCTGATTCTTATAATATTCTTGATGAAGACTTAATCCTAATAATGTGTACGGAGAATATCGACCTTACGTCACTCCGAAATGTATAGAACATTATTCCAATGAGTCCTACATACATTATATATATGTATCAACTTTACTCTACCGAGCCGCACTATAGTCGGCCGGGTATGGCACCTATTGTGCAACCACTGATCAGTTGGGTTTACCCAGTCCTCTTTGAGGTCGGGTATGATATAATGATGATGATGCCCACAGAGGCGGATGTTGATATGATGATGATGATGCCCACAGAGGCGGATGTTCTGAAAAGATTATGTATATATATGTATCATGCATTTCATGTTACTATCTCTTAGAAGCACTCAGATGTTACATGTTGAATCTTCTCTACCTCTCTTTACATTATTGTTCATCTTTAAATTGACCTGCCTTACATACTCAGTACATTATCGGACTTGCTGTGGTCCCTTATCGGACTTGCTGTAGGCTTTCCAGTTTAGCAGTTATAGGAGAGATCCCTTATCGGACTTGCTGTGGTCTTGGTATTCATTTATTTTATGGATATTATGGGTATGTCGGGGCCCTGTTCCGACTATGTTGCATTACTTATGCTCCTTTAGAGGCTCATAGACAGGTGTCGGCTTATGTATTGTTTGGTATGCCTTGTCGGATGATTTTTGTTGTATAGTCTTTCATGGAAGCGTGGTAGCTCCTAACTTATATGTAGTTTCTTGGAAGTCTTGTTATCCCATATTATCCATGTTCATTCCATTATCTATCATTGTTTGGTGTTCATAATCCATATCTACTACTTATATTGATCTCGTCGGCCCTTAAACATAATAAGAATATTAGATAAAATGTACGTTGGTGCTCGGCAAGTATGGCCCGGGTACTAGTCATGATCCTCCAGTTTGGGTCGTGACAGAACGGCTCGAACCATAGATGCATCTATCTGCCCCGCTCGCGAATCGATCATTCGATGCGGTTATACATACAATTAATAAGACTAGCCTGCTCGCGAATCATACCTGCGACTCAGGTGATCATATGTACACATATCCACATAATAAATCCGTATTTTTATCAAGAAAGCAGTTTTCTCAAGAAAGTGGTAAAATTCTTCTTAAAGGAACATGAGCTATAGTTTTTAAATCTTTGTTTTGGAACTCATTTGCCATGTTTAATGAAATTCTATAATATAACCCTACCAGGTGTACAATTATCCACAGAGGAGTCAATTCTCTTTTTAGATGATTAAGAAAATGAACTCATGTCTTCTTCAGATATTCAATTACGATTTCGATTATATGAGAAATTTAATATTACAGGCAGGATTACAGGTACAACACGTAAGGCATGCTAGTGGGTCCTAGACTACCCGGACATGGCATAATAGTAGCTACGCACGAACTAACGTCACATCGTCTGTACGTCTCCCTCGAAGATAATAGCACATACTTAATTAATTCACCTAGGGGGACAATTCCCCCTCCCAAAGTTAGAAAGGAGACTTACCTCGCTCCGAAATTCCATAACCGGCTTGCAAACCCTTCTGACAAATCCAAGGACGCACAACGCCCCAAAACTATCCAAATAACGGCAAACCAATGTAAATATACCCCAATATTTGTAATAATTCAAAATTAGATAGTTTCCCAACCTCGCTTAGTGAAATTACCAAAATGCCCTCAGGACCACGTGCCCGGAATCCAAAATTTCTCGAAGATAAATTCTACCGATAGCTTTACTAGTTCAAATATACAATTTACTCTAAATTCCATGCTCAAATTCGTGGCTAAAAATCCACATTTCCATTTTCTAGGTTTCTTTAAGATTCCCCAATTTCCTACAAATTTCCATGTCTAATCCATGAATATAATCTTGTATTTAACTTAGAAACACGAAGGAGTTACTTACCTTGACATTCCATGAAGAAATCCTCTCTTCGAAGACTCCCAAAATCGTCCAAACCGAGAGACAAATGAAGAGATGGCCACAAATTTTCGGTTTTAAAACATTCTGCCCAGGCCATTTTTTGCACCTGCGGTTCAACATTCGCACCTGCGATTCCGCAGGTGCAACCAAACCTCCGCACCTGCAATTTTCCTCAACTCAAGCCAACCTCGAACCTGCGCCCCATAACCCGCATCTGCGACCTCGCAGGTGCGGAAGTACAATCGCACCTGCGCTCCAGCCGGACCATCAATCCTTCGCACTTGTGCTTCCATAGCCACACCTGCCGGTCAAATCCTCGCAGGTGTAGTCACACCAGATGACAGCAACCTCGGCCTTCTTCAAACTCCTAAACTTGATTCGTTAACCACCCGGAATCCACCCGAGGCCCCTGGGACCCTGTCCAATTATACCAACATGTTCCAAAACATAATGCGAACTTGCTCGAGGCCTCAAATCACATCAAACAACATCGAAACTACGAATCACACCCAAATCCCAACTTTATGAACTTGAAATTCCAAACTTCCACATCCGATGCCGAAACCTATCAAATCACGTCCGATTGACCCCAAATTTTGCACACAAGTCATATTCGACATTACAGACCTGCTCCAACTTCCGAAATCACATTCCGGCCTCGATATCCAAAATTTTCACTTCTGGTCGGATTTCTCAAAAACCTTCAAATTTCTATCTTTAGCCAAATGACTTCAAAATGACCTACGGACATCCCAAATTCACTTCTGATCGCGCCCCCAACTCTAGAATCACCATACAGAGCTATTCTAAGACTCCAAATCCCAAACTGACATCAACATCACTGAAATGCGCTTCAAGCTAAACTTAGGAAATTGCTTCAAAAATGTTGACTTCCACAATATTCATCGAAACGCTCCCTAGTTATCCAAAACCCAATCCGGACATACGTCCAAGTCCGGAATCATCATACGATCTTGCAGGAACCATCAAATCCTTATTCGGAGGTCGTTTCTTCAAAATTCCAATCTTAGTTGATTCTTCCAACTTAAGGCTTCTGAAATGAGAATTTTCTTTCCAAATAAACTCTAAACTTTCCAAAATTCCATTCTGACTACACCTACAAGTCATAATACCTGAAATGGAGTTGCTCATGACTTCAAACCGCTGAACGATGCACTAGAGCTCAAAACAACCGGTCTGGTCGTTACATATACGTCGCGAAGCGCTTGCTATGAATCTGGAATTTAAGGAATTTAAATGGTGCTACAGATATGGTGCGAGATGTTTTCCATGTGTAGTTGGTGGGGGATGTTGTTGTTGCCCTGCAGAAGAGTATTCTGAATTTCAGCCAGTAGCTGGGATTCTGAGAGCTTTGAGGTTATGCTCAGGTTGTTATGGTGCTCACAGTTGGTTATTGTGCGGTGTTAATATGATGGTAGAATGCTTGTCCGTAGGTTGGGGGTGACGAATGGACTGAAGGGAGGTCTTCTCAGAGTGCGATTTCGAGATTTCGGTATTTAGATTCCGGCGGAAGGAAGACAATTGAGCTATGATGGTCAGGTTATGGATTGATAAAATAGTAAGACTTGGTGTTTTAAAGTAAGGAGGGATATTCACCTGTGATGTGACATCGTCGTCACTAATGAAATGGAATGTGTTAAGTCTATCGGTGCTATGGTTTCTTCGGTTGCATTGGGTCAGAGTGTTGTAAAGTAGTATTGGAGGAGCAGTTGTCAGAGATCGTGGTGCGTGGTGGTTCAGGACTGAATAGTTATTTATAATGAAGGCAACTCGAGAAGGATGACCCTCAGAGAGCATGAAGTCGTGGTGATATACTGGTGTAAGAGGTTCAGAGAATGATATTGAATTGGACGGCATACGACGAAGGAAGACATGTGAGAAGTGTCAGGCGGCGGCTAGATTTCTAAAAGGCCAGGCGTAAGGAAAGGATGTGAGGTAGTGCCTAAAGGCATGAGTTTAACCAAAGTGGGAGAGCAGCAGCATAGTGGTGAATTAGAGGATATTGTAGGGCATTAGTAAATCTCCATGAGGAGCGGACGGACTGGTAAAGTGGGTGAATGAGAGCAGGCTTAGGATGGGATATTGACGTTATAGAGGGGGTGTAGTACGACGTCGTTGGAAGGTGTCAGTTGGTGATTCCACAGGTGGGTTGTCTCCTGTGAGTAGGTTAGCGGTTTTGTGGTTGGCAAGTTTCTGTGAGGGATTCTAGTGGCTATTCGGTAGGAGGCAGAATATGTGAATGATGCTAGAGAATTTGAGTATTTAGGGAGTGCTAACAAGAGAATTTGGAGGAATTGGACGGATTGGTTGAGCAAGATCATGTTAACAAAGGGGAAAGGATCTCATTAGGGTCTAGAGTGGTGCAAGGAGTAGCTTTGGGCTAAGTGGAGGAGTCCCACCACCTGTAATTGGGTTGTAGGATTGTCTTCTCATGGGGTTGCGGATTGTCGGCGTATTGGTATGTTAGTACAACTAAGGGAGAGGATTAAAATGGTGATTGTGCATGGGATTTGATGAATGTGTGCAAAAGTTGGCCCTGTTTGACCAGGGTTAGGCTTTGAGAGATTCAGAATTTATGCTTAAGGCATGGGCGAGCTGTAGGGTAGTGACTCAGTCACGTACTTCATGAAAAGGGTGCTCATGTGCTAGAAAAGCCTTGGAGTTGATTGTATTCGGGTCCAGCCAGAGTGGGTGACTCTCAGTAGCGGTCCCAGTGAGTTCAAAAGTTAAGAACGCAATGTTTAGGGGTTAAGGGCAGCAGTATGATTAAGAATTTAGCCTTTGCAGTATAATTTCAGAGGGAGGGAAATAATTGGAGTGTTCTATGTTATTTCCAGCATGCAGGATTGTATTGGCAGAGTGAGAGAAATAAACTCCGGGATGTAGGAAGATTATCATGAGGGTATGATATGGGTTGCAGGATTTAGGCAGCGTGTTCTCGTGAATCAAGGTCACTCAAGAGGAGTGAGGGTTGAGTTTCTATGATTTGAAAGAAGTTACTATTATTTTTGAGGCAGTTAAGGATGATTAAAAGAAGATAGATTGATTAGCCATGGCTGAAATAGCACATTTACGGCAGTGATCAGTTTCGTTAGTGTAATTAAACTATGCATGTGGTTTGGGCTGGTACGTGCAGAGCTTGTCGGCCATCGTAATAGATTTCATGTGGCAGCTTTCGAGTGCTATAGCCTGTCAGGTGTAGGCGGATCCCAGAAGGTTTTATGGTGGTTCATACCACTACTTAAGGATTTGCATGTTGGGTGATTGTGAGAATTCACTTGAGTATTGTTATTGTTCTCTTGAATTGAGGTAAGTAAAAGGTTTCTATATAATGAAGTGTTTCCCCTATTAGTGGTTCAAAAGTTATGATGGGATTCTTGCGCTATCTCATATTGGCATGTTAGGTGCGGTAAGCAGTATGTAACTGGGAGTAAGAATCAAGATTGCGGTTCGGTGTTAACAAGGATGTCATGAGCTCGGATGAGAAGTTTAGAGTAATCTGGTGTTATCTTCAGTGTCACCTGAGTTCGATATTCGGTGAGAGAGGCTTGTACCCTGGTCATGGGTTCTTGATGTGTTTTACGGCCTTAGTGTGGTCGGTGTTATGGATGTGTAGACTTGTTACCTCGTGGAATGTCATGGGAGCATGACCACGAGAAGATTGTATAAGGGAGGATTGTATAAGTGTGATGTAGTCACCTGATTGGTGAAGATTTAGACCAAGTATAAGGAAATGCAATATTGCTTATTTGAGGATTTATGCCAGGAAGGCGTTCGGTCCAACTGGTTGTGGATTGTGGGGTGTTGTCCCGGCTATGATGGTTGTTCTTGCGTGTTATGAGAGGAAGTAGGTTATTCTGGACCCAGGTAAAGCTATCAGCCTAGTTCATTACGAGCAGAATCGGCTTGAAGTGTATGAATGGATTTAAACGAGATTATGGGCTTCATGTGAGGCAGATGTATTCATTTCAGTATAGCGCTCCTCAAAGAGGGGTGTTGGAATATCATGTGTTGTTCCGTCTTCGTCAAATCCAGGTAATATTATGATTGTGCCGTGTGAGTTGTGAAACGGCTTGATAATTTCTTATGTGTTAAGGTCCCGCGTAGTGGTGATGTTATGTGAGCATGATAGCTCTTGAGATCCAAAGTGTGTATATATATATATATATGTATATATGTATATCTCACCTCAATTGTGCTTGAGTTTTATAGCATATGGCCTTATCAGTCTTCCCAGGATGTTATTGTGCACTTAGCGTGCTTGTAGCCGATATTCGGTAATGTGTAATAGTGAGAAATTCGGCTCCGTGTATATTTCCTTATGTGAATTTTGTGATGGGATCGGGTGGCACGCCCCACAGGTATGTTGTTTGGATGGGGTTGCACGCCGCAACAGTGTGATGATGAGTAAGGTTCCTATTTTTACTTTTTCTTGTGTTTTACTTTCTATTTTCTGAGAAGAGTTCATAATAAGTTGGGTGAGTCGAGTAGTATTTTCCTGAGTCATTTCTTTATGTATCATGTTCGAATTATGGCCTATTGGCGCGTTGTGGTGTCGTGTAAGACTGTTGGTCATGTTTGGGGTGATTTGTTGTCTGAGCAGTCCATACGGGTTGAGACGAGATTATTGGATCAGGGATCAGTGTGATAAGATTATGTGAAATACATTAAAGGACAATTACCAATAGTTGGTTCATAATGAGGTGATGATTCTAGTCAAGATGAGATAATCAATGATTTGTTAACTTTGCAGTGGGTTATGAATTTCTACACATCTCTTCCATTGTGGTGGTATCGCCAGCATTATAGCAGGATGTATATAGATGTCATAAGGTGCCTTAAGAGCATCGAATACATGGAATTTTGGCTATTAAGGTTCAGGGAGTGTCATTGTGATCAGATGACGAATTATGCAGTACATGGTACCAATTCAGCAAAGGTATGCAGTCATGTTCTGGTATGTCGTGTGGTAGTTGATACGGTGTTTATATATTGTAACTACGCCTGGTAGAGAAATTTCAAGCGTTGGAACTAGGTTTTGAGCCTATTCTATGGATAAAATAAGAAATATTCAGACTTGATCAAGCTAATGTACTCTGCTGGGTTGTGGTAGCACGGGCAGGTGCTCGAGGTGTTAAGCAGTGATTTCAGATAACTCCAGAGCAGTTCCTAGCACGTTCGAGGACGAACGCCTATTTAAGTGGGGGAGAATGTAACAACCCGACCAGTCATTTTGAGCTCTAGCGCGTCGTTCAGCGGTTTGAAGTCATGATCAGCTCCATTTCAGGTATTATGATTCGTGGGCATGGTCGGAGTTGAATTTCGGGAAGTTCAGAGTAAATTGAAAGGAAACTTCTCATTTCGGAAGGCTTAAGTTGGAAGAATCGACCAAGATTGGAATTTTGAGTAAACAACCTCTAAATCGGGATTGTTCCTGCAGGTTCGTATGATGATTTCGGACTTCGGCATATGTCCGGATAGGGTTTTGGATAACCCGGGAGCGTTTCGGCGTATATTAGGGAAATCAGCATTTTGAAGAAAATTTCCTAAGTTTAGCTTGAAGTGCATTTCAGTGATATTGATGTCCGATTGGGATTCCGATCATGAGAATAGCTACGTATGGCTATTCTGGAGTCGGGAGCATGATCGGAAGTTAAATTGGATGTCCGTAGGTTATTTTGAAGTCGTTTGGCTAAAGATAGGAATTTGAAGGTTTTTGAGAAATCCGACCGGAAGTGGAAAATTTGATACCGGGATCGGAATGAGTTTACAGAAGTTGGAGCAGGTCCGTAATGTCAAATATGACTTACGTGCAAAATTTGGGGTCAATCGGACGTGATTTGATGGGATTCGGCATCGGATGTAGAAGTTGGAAATTTCAAAGTTCATAAAGTTTGAGTTTGAGTGCGATTCGTGATTTCGACGTTGTTTGATGTGATTTAAGGCCTCGAGCAAGTCCATGGGATGTTATGGGACTGAGTTGTGTGTTTGGACGGGATCCCGGGGGCCTCGGGTGGATTCCGGGTGGTTAACAGATCAAATATAAAGTTGGAAGAGGAGCTGGAGCTGGTGGTGTCTGGTGTGACCGCACCTGCGAGGATTCGGCCGCAGGTGCGAGAGTGGGCTGGCTTGGCTGGGATTGCAGGTGCGATGGAATTTCTGCACCTGCAAAGGCCCAGATGCGGGCATTAGGTCGCAGGTGCGGATCCGATTGGAGGAGAAAGAAGCTGCATGTGCGGGCTCTTGGGCGCACCTGCGGAAGCGCAGGTGCGAGGACTAGATCGCAAGTGCGAAAAATGGCCTGGGCATAAAGTTTTTAAATCGGGATTTTGGCCATTCCTCTCATGTTTCATGGCTTAGGCGATTTTAGGAGAGCTTCAAGAGGGGAATTTCATCATCAATGTCAAGGTAAGTAATTTCTTCATGTTTTTAAGTTAAATACAAGTTATATGCATGGATTAGACATAGAAATTAGTAGGAAAATTGGGAAATTTTGAAGAAAAACCTAGAAATGCTATTTTGGATTTATACCACGAATTTGAGCATGGAATCTAGAGTAAATTGTATATTTGAGCTAGTAGGGCTATGGGTAGGACATATCTTCGAGAAATTTTGGAATCCGGGCATGTGGGCTCGAGGGCATTTTGGTCAATTCACTGAGCGGAGTTGGGAAAGTATATAATTTTAATTTGTTACGAGTATTAGAATGAATTTTCATGGCTTTGCCCGTTATTTTGTAGTTTTGGGGCATTGTGCATCCATTGGAGTTGTCAGAAGGGCTTGGAAGCCGGTTATGGAATTTCGGAGCGAGGAAAGTCCCCTTTCTAACTTTGTGAGAGGGAATTGTCCCCCTAGGTGAACTAATTAAGTATGTGCCACTATCTGCGGGGGCTGTGTATGCACGATGTGACGGGAGTCTGTGCGTAGCTACTATTATGCGATGTCCGGGTAGTCTAGGACCCACTAGCATGCCTTACCTGTTGTACTTGTGATCTTGAGTGTAATATTAGACTGCTAATATAATCGAAATAGTAATTGAATATCTAAAGAAGACTAGAGCTCATTTTCTTAATCATCTAGAAAGAGAATGATTTCCTCCGTGGACAATTGTATTCCGGATAAGGTTATATTATTGAATATTAGAAAACTTGGCAACTGAATTTCGAGAAAGGATTTAAGTACTATTTTGTGATTTTAAAAAAAATAAATCTGTCATTTACTTGAGTATTTGTTTTCCTGATGTAGTCGGGGTGGACTGTTGATTTTGCAATATACATTCCGCGAGCGGAGTGTTATTTCCCCTACTCTCGTGGGAGCGGACCGTACGCCACGGCGGACTGAAAGATGCACTTATGGTTCGGGCTGTTCGACCCTCAACAATGCATAAATATTATTATGTTATGGCGAAGGTGCACTTAAGGTTCGGGCCGTTCGACCCTCCGCAGTGCACATACATGATTATTTTATGGCTCAGGCCGGTTGTCCTTATCCCGTATGCACATGCTAAATTGTTAAATATTTTTCATGGATTTGAAGTGACAGGATATTTGGGGGAAAATAAATAAGTAATTGTTTATTTAAGAAATTTGGGGGAAAATAAGGAAGTAGTAATTGTTTGTTTACTTTCAGTATTTATTTGAATTACAGTTATCCGTAACACTTACTGTTTTATCATCCTCGTATGCCTATTACTGATATCATATTATGCTAAATTAATTTGTTGGACCTTAGTGAGTGTCTAATTCGACTTCTCGTCACTACCTCTTTGAGGTTAGGCGGGCGACTTACTGAGTACACGTTGTTTTCGTACTCATGCTACACTTGCTGTGCATTTTTATTGCACATGTACCTTCATAGCGATGTGGCTTGTTTGGAGACTTAGGTGAGCTGCATTATCCGGAGGCGATCCGCAGCTGATAGAGTCTCCCTCGTATTGTATTATTTTATTTTAATTTCCTTGTCCAATTGTATTTCGGACAATCTTTGTAGAAATTGTAAAACTCTTAGATTTGCAGCACTTCTGACACCGGGTTCTGGGATGGGTTTAATTTAATAAATGGAATGGTTTACATGTTGTATTTATTTGATAAATTTTTATTCGCTATTATAACTTGTATGTGAAAGGTAACGATTTTTGAAAAGAAGTTAAACAGGAATTTATTCAATCAAAGTGATGCGTTGACATTCAGGAGAGAATTTGCTGCAAATCTTTGGGCTCATGGAAAGTGGAAAGAAGATAGCAGTTATGAAACTCTAGAAGAGCAATTAGGACATGACTATCGAGAATATGAAGACACTCTATATGAATTTTTTTGATAGAGAATAACATCTAAATTAAAAATAATTTTTTTCTTTTTTGTTATTTTTTCAAGGATGTAAGTGAAAACAAAATTGGGTTTGTAAATATACATAAATTTTTGTGAATTAGGTAATGTCTGTCTTTTAAATTTTTGTTCTATTCACGTAATTAGTCTTTAGTTGTCTTTGATTGTATCAAATAATTTTTATCTCTTTTATCATGAACTTAAGTATGTTTTTGTGAATCTTCAGCATGCTTAGTCTGAACTCTTAGCAAATGAACTAAATAACTTCTACTCGTTTAGGCTGATGTTTCGAATAAAACTCAAGACAAAAGTGCTGACTGTAGGACACAAACTCCATCATGTTTTGATATGAAGTTTTACCAAATGAATTGAATAACTTCAGCAAAAGTGTTGATTGTATTAGCATGAAGTTTTATATTGTAGATGTATAGTGTGAAGTTTTAGGAAATGAACAAAAAAACATCAGCATGTTAAGTCTGAAGTTTTAGCACATGAACTAAATAACTTCAGCATTTTTATTCTGAAGTTTCTATGGAAAACTCATTGCTAACCCTCAGACTGCACGACAAAACTTCAGCATGTTTTGGTATTTTCTTTTAACTTGATATTTATCTTTTTTGCATTTACTAGCTACTTTTTGTCTTTTACCACATACTTCATCTTACATTTAAATTTGTCTGACCATATAGTAAGTGAGCTGAAAAGTTACTTTTGCATTTACAAATAATAAATGAAGCATTTTTTATTTGATTATATGAAACTTTTCAGGATGAAGTTATTTTCTTACTATAGAAAAATTATGGACTTATTAGGCTGAAGTTACATTTATTTTTGCATTTAACACCTACTTATTTTCTTTTACCACTTACTTATCTTGTTACATTCAATTTCTCTGAACATAAAACAAAAAACAGTAAACAGATCTGAAAAGTTATCTTTGCATTTATAGATATTAAATTGATTAGGTGCATTATTTGGCTATATTAACAATCTCTTCACTTGAAAATATCATAGTCATTCATAGACTCTATCATATTTCTTTGAATGTATATTCTCATCCTTAGCCTTTTAGCTTTAAAGAAACAATGTCTAGTGCTAGCGGAAGTAGGAAGCTTACAATTGATGAAATTATGCAAAAGTGGGAGAGTTTAAAGTCTGATTGGAATAGTAATGTACCGATGGCTAATCTTATGCAGAAGTGGGACCAAATAAAGGTTGATTGAGAAAGAATCAGACCACAATTTTTTGCCGATGAATCATTCCAGAATAGGCTGAACCTTGAACATAATTGTGAAGGTTATTCCACCTCGTTTCACAAGGTTTTCCAGCATTTTGATTGTTTTAAGTTTCCCATATGGGACGACTATGCCAAGCTGCAAAACAGCTTGAAGAGTCTTCCTTATCTTATGGACAGAGTAATAGTTGAACAAAGTCAGTGGCGTGCGAATTCAACAAGTTGAAGTCCGATCTCATTAGACTTTGTGGTCTTTTTCCCGAGTATCCTATAATTATATCTGATTTAGATGATGATGAAATATATCGAGAAATTGAGGAGTACTGTTCTAATTATGGTGGTGATGCTTAGTTTTTGTAATCCTTTTTTATGTTTTTCTTCTGTGTGTTTTGTTAATGTTTTTTATGGCTCTTCTTTTATTTTTTCAATGTTTTTATAGTGGTCGTATTTTGTTAATGTTTATGTTGTTATATAAATAAAAATCTTGTTACGTTTTTGTGTACATTTTTTTTTAAATTTTGAAGGCTACATTCTCATTTTAATGTAATAACATAGTACGTCAACGTAAAACTTCATGCCTTATAAGTTTAAGTTGGCATATATAATTTAGAAACTTGAACCTTTTCTATCTGAAGTTTATAGCTTTTGATAGTTACACTTTATAGGCTGTAGTTTTTTTTGCATACATTTTCCCGTTAATAGGCATATATAAGGCTGTAACTATATCTTTTAAGAGTCAGACTTATCTATGCGAAAATATTTTTGTTCATTTTTGTAATGATTTTTTTCCAAACTTCAGAGAGAATATGCTGAAGTTATTTAATTTATTTTCTAAAACTTCAGTATAAAGATGCTGACGTTTTGTCCTGCAGTAGGAATACTTCATGCAGAAAGGTGTAGTTTTTATTATACATATGCTTTTTTTTGTGTGTGTGTGTTAAAGATATGTATTTCATTTACAGTTTTTTCTCGCTGAATTCATTGCGTACTTTTTTAGAATGCAACCAAACCTATAAGCCGCCAACAAAAATGAGTGGTTTGTACTTCAAGTTGTATATAAAAGAGTATTTTTCAATACATGAGCTTGTTATTTTATTTCTATGAGATTAATCACATTTCACATATATCATTCAATAATGAAAGTCTAAATTCATACCAAGGATTATTGAACGTTAGAGTATTTTTCAGCGTGTTTCTTGGAATATGGATGGGGTGCTGGAGAAGACAAGAAAGTTGTTCTGTTATGCCCAATTTGTTTACAATGACTGCATTTGGTAGACTTCAATGGTATTGATTCAATCACTAGGATATGCCTCTTCTTTTGTCTTCTTCCTTGTAAAATCTCTACATCGAGAGGTTTTGTGATTTCAGATTCTACATTTTGTGGTATATCCCGTGAATTTTGATCTCCCACATTATTCACATGTCCTTCATATGTTTTGAACCATATTTCCCTTGAATACCATTTTGAGCAGTTATAAGATTTATGCAAATATCTCTTATTAATAGCAACAATTGCATGTGGACAAGGCGGTTCATCAAGTTCGAATTCCAACCAGTAACAAGTTCTCTTCTTTAAGTCCACAATGAATTCCATTCCTTCACTATTTATTCTAAACAACATTGAATCAATGTTGAACACCTAAGAAGAAATAAAAAGGTAAAAAAAAACTATATTAGCGTATTATTGCTTCAAAAATAAAAAGTATGAAGTTTTTTATGTGTAAGCAGTAAATTACTGCTGTAGATATTAAAAGCTGAAGTGATTATGCATTAGTTAATTACTTCGGAAAAAACATGCTGAAGTAAATTCTGAAGTTAATAAATGTAACGACCCGACCGGTTGTTTTGAGCTCTAGCGCGTCGTTCAGCGGTTTGAAGTCGTGAGCAGCTTCGTTTCATTTATTATGACCCGTGGGCGTGGTCGGAATTGAATTCCAAGAAGTTTAGAATTGATTTGGAAAGAAAATTCTCATTTCAGAAGCCTTAAGTTGTAGAAATCAACTAAGATTTGAATTTTGAGTAAACGACCTCCGAATCAAGTTTTGAAGGTTCCAGCAGGTTCGTATGATGATTTCGGTCTTGGGTGTATGTCCGACTCGAGGTTTGGATAACCTGGGAGTGCTTCGGCGTATATATAATGGAAGTTAGCATTTTCGAAAGATTTCATGAATTTGGGCTTGAAGTGCATATCAATGAGGTTGATGTCCATTTGGGATTCCGGGTCTTGGAATAGCCCCGTATGGTGATTCTGGAATTGGGAGCGCGATCAGAAGTGAATTTGGTTGTCCTTAGGTCATTTTGGGGTCATTTAGCTAAAGATAGAAATATGAAGGTTTTTGAGAAATCCGATCGGAAGTGGAAGTTTTGATATCGAGGTCGGAATGTGATTTTGGAAGTTGGAGCAGTTCTGCAATGCTGAATATGACTTTGTGTGAAAAATTTGAGGTCAATAGGGTGTGATTTGATAGTTTTCGGCGTCGGATGTAGAAGTTTGAAATTCTAAGTTCATAAAGAATTGGATTTGAGTGCGATTCGTGATTTTGGTGTTGTTTGATGTGATTTGAAGGCTCGAGCAAGTCCGTGTCATGTTTTGGGATAGGTTTGTGTGATTGGATGGGATCTCGGGGGCCCAGGGTGGATTCTCAGTGATTGACGGATCAATATTTGAAGTTGGAGAAGGCTGGAGGTTGTAGTCATCTGGTGTAACCGCACCTGCGAGGCTTTGACCGCAGGTGCGGCTAAGGGCGCCGCAGGTGCGAGATTGGGGCTGGAGCTGAGAAGGCCGCAGGTGCGGAAGATCGGTCGCACCAGTGGAATCACATATGTGAAGAGGGGATCGCAGGAGCGGAAATTTGCTGGGTCAAGTCAGAGTCGCACCCGCGATGGAATTTCCGCAGGTGCGGAGCCGCAGGAGCAGCCATTGGATCGCACCCGCGATGGAATTTCCGCAGGTGCGGAGCCGCAGGAGCAGCCATTGGATCGCATGTGTGAAAGAGGACTGGGCAGAATGTTTTAAAGTCGGGTTTGTGCCATTTCTCTCACATTTTTCATTTGGTTGGAGCGATTTTGGAGGATTTCAAAAGGATATTTTAACCAAGCATCAAGAGGTAAGTGATTCCTTCTCATTTCCAAGTTAAATACAATATCATTACATAAATTTGATATGGGAAATTGTGGGGAAAATTTGGGTTTTTGAAGAAAAACCTAGAAAATGTAAATTTGGAATTTAGCCATGAATTTGAGTATGGAATGTAGAGTAAATTGCATGATTGAACTAGTCCTATGGGGTAGAATGTATCTTCGAGAATTTCAGATTTTCGGGCACGTGGGCTCGAGGGCATTTTGTTCTTTTTCTCCGAGCGGGGTTGGGAAAGTATATAATCTGAATTTGTTATGATTATTAGGATGAATTTTCATTGCTTTGCCATTATGTGGTAGTTTCGAAGCGTTGTGCGTCCTTTGGAGTCATCGGAGGGGCTTGGAAGCCGGTGTGGGAATTTCGGAGCGAGGTAAGTCTCATTTCTAACTTTGTGAGAGGGAATCGTCCCCCTAGGTGAATTAATTCAATACATGCTATTATCTTCGGGGGCTACGTACGCACGAGGTGACGGGAGTCTGTGCGTAGCTACTATTATGACATGTCCGGGTAGTCTAGGACCCACTAGCATGCCTTACGTGTTATACACGTAATCCTTCCTGTAATATTAAACTGCTAATGTAATCGAAGACGTAATTGAATATCTAAAAGAAAACTAGAGTGCATCTTGTTAATCTTCTAAAAAGACAATTTATCTCTCTATGGATATTTGTGTACCTGGACTAGGTTGTATCGTGAAATATCATTAAACTTGACAAATGAGTTTCAAAAAGAAATGATTTCAGAACCTATATTTCATGTTTCTTTTAATAAGGATTTTACCACTTTTCTGAGAAAAATATTTTCTTGATAAAATACGGATTTAATATGTGGATATGTGTAACTTTGGGTGCCTGAGTCGCTTGAGTGATTCGCGAGCAGGGTACCCGTATTATGTTTTACCGCGTCGCTTGATCGATTCCCGAGTGGGGCAGATAGATGCATCTATGGTTCGAGCCGTTCGACCCTTCGGCAGTGCACAATTTATTATTGTTGGTCCACGCCATTCGACCCTCGGCATTGCTTGCGCGTGATATTTACTGCGTAGTTACTATGATTTTGCCTGATTACTGGCCTGAAATATTAGGTTGTCAATTGAATGACAGATATTTTAAGTTATCAAAAAGATTTTGGAAGAAGTTGTTCCTTCCCTTTGATAAATTGTCATTTGATTAAATAACCATGTTGATTAATTGTTATTAATATGACGAAGATATAAAGTGTTAAACGTGAACGGAGTCGAAAATGTTTATTCCTGATTTTAATGAATTGCCTATGATAATCATGCTTAGTGTCACTCTTAAATATTTTAAATTGACCTTTAGTAAGTGTCTAATTTGACCTCTCGTCACTACCTCTCTGAGGTTAGGCGCATGACTTACTGAGTACACATTGTTTTTCTACTCATGCTACACTTGTTGTGCATTTTTAATGCACAGGTACTTTCATAGCAATGTGGAGGATTCAGAGACATAGGTGAGCTGCATCATCCGGAGGCAATCCGCAGCTGACAGAGTCTCGTTCATACTGTATCTATTTTATTTAAATTTCCTTATCCAGTTGTATTTCGGACAGTCTTGTAATGATCGTTGAATTCTTAGAAATTGCTCGTGTACTTGTGACATCGGGTTCTGGGATATCTATTGGGATATAATTGCTTACGTGAAATCTTTAAACCATTGTTTTAATTAACAGACTTTTATTTGGTTATTATGTAGTGAAGTGAAAGGAAGTGTTTTCATAAATGCTTTAAAACGGAAAGTTATTTCAATTAATTAATGTTTTGTCTTGCCTGACCTTGATGTCCGGCGCCATCACGACCTTAGGGATTTTGGGTCGTGACAACATGGTATCAGAGCGCTAGGTTCCCGTAGGTCTCACGAGTCATGAGCAAGTCTAGTAGAGTCTTGCGGATCGGTACAGAGACGTCTGTACTTATCTTCGAGAGGCTACAGGGATGTTAGGAGTACTTCCCTTCTCTATTCTTCATCGTGCGAGTTGATTCCTTTGAGGCTTATGCCTATGTTTATTCCTACTCAATCTTACGCGTCGCGAAGCGCTTGCTATGGATCAGGAATTTGAGGAATGGAAATGGTGCTATGAATGTAATCCGAGATGCTTCCGTGTATAATTGGTTGTGTCTGTTGTTATGGCCCTGAAAAAGGGTAATATGTTATTTCAGCTCAGTAGCTGTGTTTTTGGGACCCTTAAGGCTGTGCTCGGGTAGTGATGATGTTTGCAATTTATTGTCGCGCGGTGTCGATATGATGATAAAACGTTTGCTCGTATGTTGGGGGAGATGAATGGTTTGAAGGGAGGTCTTCTCAGAGTGTGATTTCGAGATTTCAGTGCTTTTGTGCCGGCAGAGGAAGAGCATTTGGGTTATGAATGGTCCGGTTGGGGTTGATAAGGTAGTAAGACTTGGTGTCTTCAAGTGATATGGGATATGCAATTGTGACGTGTCATCGTCGTCATTTATCAAATGGAATGTGTTAATTTGTCGGTGCTATGGGTTCTTCGGTAGCGTAGGCTAAGGGTAATGAGAGCATTGAAGAATGCGGTTGGCAGAGATCGTGAGGTGCGGTGGTTCAGTGCCGGATAGAGGTTGGTAATTGAGGCAGCTAGGGAAGAGATGATCTTCGAAGAGCTTGAAGTCGTGGTGATATGATGGTTTGGGAGCTACAAAGAATGATCCTGGACTGAGGCTAGGCGGTGGTTCCATTTCTAGGAGGCCAGGTGTAAGAAGCGGAAGTCGGGCAGTCGAAAACTGAGGGTACGACAGCATAGCTTGGAATTTTAAGACATTGTTGCGCATTTAATAGATGTCCACGAGGAGCGGACGTACTAGTACGTCGGTAAATGAAGCAGGGTGTAGGATGGGGTATTGAAGTCGTACGGAGCGTGCTTTTCAGCATCGTTGGGAGGTGTCCGCGGGTGATTTCCACAGGTGGGTTGTCTTCCGTGAATAGGTTAGTGATGGCGCGGTTGGAAGGTATAGTTGAGGAGTTCTAGTGGCTAGTCGGTAGGAGGTAGAATGTGTGAAGGATGCTAGAGGATCTGAGTATTTAGGGAGCGCTAGCAAGAGAATATGGAAGAATTGGACGGATGGGTTGAGCAAGATCGTGTTATCAAAGGAGAAAGGATCTCGGCGGGATCTAGAGTGGTGCAAGGAGTATCTTCGAGCTAAGTGAGGGAGTCCCACCATCTACAGTTGGGTCGTAGGGTTGTCTTCACATAGGGTCGCAGATTGGCGATGTGTTGGCAAGTTATTTCAGCTAAGGGAAATAAGTAAGATGGTAATTGTGCGTGGGATTTGATGAATATGTGCAAAAGTTTTCCTTGTCGGGCCAGGGTTGGGCTTGGAAGATTTATAACTTATTCTTAAGGTATGGGCGAGTTGTAAGGTTAGTGACTCAGTCACGTGTTTCATTGAAAAGGGTGTTCCTATGCTAGGAGATCCCTGGAGTTGATTGTATTCGGGGCCAGTCGGAGTGGGTGACTCTCAATAGCAGTCCTAGTGAGTTCAAAAGTTAAGAATGCGGCGTTTAAGGATTTCAGGCAGCAGTATGATCGAGAATCGAGCTTTTGCAGAGTAATCTCTGAGAAAAAAGAGGATGGTCGGAATGTTCTATGATATGTTTCAGCATGCAGGATAATATTGGATGAGTGAGAGAAATAGACTCCGAATATAAGAAAAGATTATCAGAAGGGTATGAGACGGGTTGCGGGATTTGGGCAGCATACTCTCGTGAATCAAGGTCACTCGGGATGAGTGAGGGTTGAGTTTGCTATGGGTTGAAGGAAGATGTTATTATTCCTGAGGCAATTGAAGATGACNTCGTAACGGATCTCATGTGGGAGCATTTGAGTGTTATGGCCTGTCAGGTGTAGGCGGACCCCGGAAGGGTTATGGTTGTATAGACTAATACTTAAGGATTTGCATGATTGGGTGATAATGGGAATTCACTCGTGTGTTGAGATGGTACTTTTGAATTGAATCAAGTAAAAAGTTTCTATATGATGAAGTGTTCACCCTATTGGTGGGTCGGAAGTTATGATGGAATTCTTGCGCTACCTTGTGTTTTAGGTGCGGGAAGCAGTATGTAACTGGGAGGAAGAATCGAGATCTTAAAGTAAGAGCAAGGCAAAGTGATTTTAATGTTCAGAGTAAGCTGAGATTGATATTCGACGAAAGAGGCTTTGTACCCTGGTCATGGGTTCTTGATGTGTTTTGCGGCCTTAGTGTGGTTGGT